>JAQLOM010000023.1:7598966-7610709 GCA_030068315.1 Chrysichthys thysi
AAACTAATGAAAATAAAATAACAAAAAATTTCAGGAAGGTTATTATTGTTTCGCGGCCCGGTACCAAAAGACCCACGTGGGCCCAGTGGTTGGGGACCCCTGGCCTAATATATCACACCCATTGATAGGAACCACTGTAATGAGATCATCAATGTTATTCACCTCATCTCTCAGTGTTGTATGTGTGTCTGTGTTTGTATATATATATATATATATATATATATATATATATATTACCCAGACTGGACAATTAAAGACTGGAACCAGTTAAAGAAGAGACAATTATCATGAGCACAGGTTCATCGAAACTGGATGTTGATGATTAGAAGAAAAATCATCTGGCAAATCTTACTACCCTGTTGAATATTCTCTTCTACATGCGCCAAAGTGTTTTATTCCTCTCATAAATAAGCAGTTGTCCGGATTAAAATGTGTAATTATTAATTAAAAGCAAGCGTCCTTTTTATCCTTTTATACCCACAGTGGATAGTGTGGACTGCCCACGAAACAAGCTGATTCCTGTTATGAATTACAGTATAGCAGTGATAAACAATTGTTCCCTCACAGCTTCTGTTTTATCTGTATTTTGAATTTAATAGTATAAAAATGTACAGTAGATTGCCACATTACAGAGAAACAAGAATGCATAGAATGCTCAGACTGAAGGCTTTTCTGTGGTGGCCTTCTGGCCTACGTCCAGATTAATATGCTTTAGTTTTAAAACAGGTTTTGTAAAACAAAAACTATCTCTGTCCAGATAAGCATTTTAAGCTCCATGCCATCAGAAATGATCTATATCTATAGTAGAGTGCCTGAAAATGCATATCACATTACCATTCACTTGCACTGGGCATACACAGGGTACAAACAGGAAGCACATTGTCTGCTCTGCAGTCGGTTTCTTAGTTGCAGATTGCTCAAATAATAGCTTGCCTCCTCAGCATGTAGGCATACGTGGTGATTGATAAGGGAAGCAAACGTAAGTATTTGCATCACTGTTTCCAAAAGCCCCTTATCTAGCTATCCATTTTCAAAATAAAAACAAGGCTAAGAGCATTTCCAAAAGCTCTGTTTAAGGGGCTCAAAAAAAAACCAACCCAACAACTCCAGAGTAGTATGGGCGTCGTGTGTAAACATAGCACAGTTGATGCCTCGTAAACCTAAAACGTATTAGCGTGAACATAGCACTGACACTGGAGACTCTTTCCAAAAAAGTTCAATCTATTTCAAGAAAGCTTTCCCATATCAAAATTTTGTAAATAACATGGTTTTTTTATTTATCTGTTTATGATTAGACTTGGATCATGTCAAGTATTCACCATACAAGTTCCTGTGAAGTAGCGGTTACTATAGAAACAATAACATATTAGAATACGACAGTGTTGTGGTGTAATAAGCAGTAATACCAAGCAGAACTCAGGCGATGAGTATGGATTGATTGAGAACATTTAAAAATGTGTTCAAGGTGCTCTAGCACTCACCCAGACGTTTTACTGGGCCCTGTGGGTAAACAAGCAGCGTCACTGATTTATACAAGGCTGACTTTAAAAGCCCAGGGTCCTGACTTTTTCTAGCGATGCCCCACACTGCTAAGAATTTCAAATCTGCTTTTAGTACATCCTCTTTTTATTGATGTGTAGCTGCAAAGCTGTCATTTAAGTGTGCATATGGGTGTGGTTGCTGGATAATTTTTTCTTTTTGCTTAAATGGGAATTTTGTCATCCTTTACCCAGAAGTAGAAGCGTCAATGGAAATGATGGTAGACCCTCCAGGTTCTGGTGAATTTTGAGTAAGCTTTGGTGGAGGATAGATTGATCTGAGCCCTGCTATAGATTGTGCTAAGGACCCACTCTTGTCCTCTCCCATTAATCCTGAATATGATTAATGTCCCAAATGTGTAAATAAAAATATCAAAACAGCCTCTTCAAGAAGGCATAAGATGGCATCTCAGCTCAGGGAGAAAACTACATGAGTAATGAGTTTCAAACTCTTACAAACTTACAAGCTGCTATATTTCTCCAAATGTTAAATGTTTCAAAGATGACATGAGATTTCCATTTTAATTTGTACAGGGAGGAGACAAATGGTAAGATTTTTTTTTTTAAAAATACTCAAAGATTTCTTTTCAGATTTCAGACTTTTTTTTATTATTAATAATAATCCAAGCTAATCTAATAATATTTTCACATGCTTCATGTATGATTTTTTTTAATACTTCATTTATACACGATTCATTTTTTCAAATGATTCTTACATGTGACTCATTTATTTTCATGAGACTTTTTTCATGATTCGTTTATTTTTGCAGGTGGTTTTTCAACATTTATTTTCCTGTCACTGTTACAGCTGATTTATTATTTTTTTTAATGCTTTTTATATGCTTAATTTCTTTCACATAGAGTATTTTTATTCATATTTTATCACCTCATTTTTGGGTGATTTATCCATTTTCAAGTGTGATTCCCACACGATGGGTATTTTCATGCCATTTTCACATGATTTACTTTTTCCACATGTGAATCTGTATTTTTCTTTGAGATGTTATTTAAAAGTTATTCTTTTTTTTTTCAGATGACGTTTTTATATATGCTCCATTTATTTTCACATCTTTTTCTTTAACCCTTCTGTGTTTTGTTTGCATGATTCTTTTAATTTCATGTCATTTCTACGCGATTCATTTAGTTCCACATCTTTCCACATCCATTTTCTTTCCATTCATTTTTTTGCACATTTATTTTTACATGCAATTTTCATTTTCACATGAAATTATTTTTTTGCATGTGATTACTTTTTTCACGTGATGCCACCGATCACATTCAGGATGTCACGTGGTTACTTGAGTGCAATTTCCCAGCATAACATGTTCAGTTACATATTGAACACGTGTAATAACACGGGTGGGAAACATGATCATAAGTGAAATGTATGTGCTTTTTTTTCTGGAAGAGAAGTGAATGTGTGGTCCTGTGTGTGCTGACAAAGCCGCATAGAACATTTTCATATCTTCAGGTGTGGGAGATGAAAATGTGCCACGGCCAGAGCAAATTCCTGTAAGACAGAGCAGGCCTCTAATTGACATGACCTTTCATTGTGTGTGATCAGCATAACTAGAAAAACTAGAGGGATCTGAAAATGAACAGAATGCACAGCAAAAAAAAAAAAAAAAAAAAAATCAGACAACCTTTATCATGAATTTTAGCTATTTTGAAGTCTGTGGTGGAATTGCAGTTCTCACACTCATGTACTATAAGAAAAGGCAATAAATGAAAATGTGCTAGTTTTGTATGGATTTAAAGATTTTGCTTTGGGGTCTTGGGAGGCTTTATTCTTCTGCCTTAAGACCCTCTTATAATGTTGGAAAAACATATTGCATAGGGTTGGATATTAGCTAGAAGCAAAGCACTCTGCAATGAGATTTCTTGTGAATTTCAGTTATCACAGACTCCATTTAGCTTCGCATTCAACACTCACTTAAAAAAAAAAGAAAAGAAAAAAAAAAAAGAAAAAGGCACTGGTTTCCAATTTGCATACAGTGTGAAGCAAGTGCGCTATCATGTGATTACCCAGGGTAATTAAAACAGATGTAACATGAACACTTCCTTAAGTACCGATAATTAATATGTAATTATGCACTCATTTATACACAAGTTAACACATCTAGTAGAGGCAGACGTTTCCGGTTCAAATTACTGTCATTAACAGCAAAAAACACTTCTCGTTCGAGGTATCAAAACAAAGATTCCAGAAAGGATTAAAGATTTAAAAAAAAAAAAAAAAACACCTCCAGTTGTTGTTTGGTTAGAGTTTAATGAATCTTTAAGCTAAAGCGTGCCAGAAGAACAGTTTAACAGTGCAATTTCTCACTCAAAGGACCGATCCACAAACCTTCCTTCCTTCTAAACCTCTCATCCTCCTGATTTGGTGTAATCCATGCAGGGAGGTTGCACACGTCATGATGCAAGAGGAAGAGAAAAGGGAATGAGTGCAGAGGCTTACGTTGTTTTGATTCGAAACATTCATCACTCTTTCATTAGAATGTGGTATCAGGAAGGCAATTAAACCTACAAACCTCAGGAATTAACATCCAATAACTTAATTAACAAATCCTAAGCGTGGATAATCTTCTTACCAATAAGAAAAGAAGCTAACCTTTACTCGCAATATTCTCCACTTCCTCCTGCTCATTCTGACAACGCGGCCGGATTTTGCGTGGCATAACAAGATCACCTGAGTAAACCCTGTCTCTTCTCAAGAACCAAACAGCTCTCCGTGTGCTCCTGCTCTCCTTTGCTTTCTCTCCTCATTGCCCTTATATAGGAATGGCATTGTTAGCCCAAACCCCCACGGTGCAGCTGGATACACAGAGGCTCTTGTGCTAGCGCCTCAGCGGGCGTCTTTCACTCATAAAACAAGAGATCACCTTGGGTAGCCGCATCAGCGTGCTCATTCATCGTTAGCGTCAACGTGAGCGTGATCAGCAGCCGGGCTGACGTCTCCATTCAGCTGCCACCTGCTAGCTGTCAATCAGAGCCAGGCAGCTGGGCGTCCTGGGGCTATTGACAAAACTGTCGGCGCAGAGCTGAACCGTGCCCATCACATCGCCAACTTGTTTCCTTCTTTTCTTCCACTCTCTCTTGCTGCTTTTCTGGGCTTGTGCCATCCCTCAATCATCACAGTCACCTGCCAGGGTACAAGCCTGTTCAGAGGCATAGTGGCAGCTGGGAACATTTCTTTCGTTTATTCATTATGACTATTTTTTTTTTTTTGTGTGTGTGCCTTTCTATGTTTTTTTTAGAAGGCCTTATGGTTTGTGTATCAGCATCCATCAATATGGCTGAGAGCATGCATCCATGTCAGTCAAACAGCACAATGTGAGTGAATGTTGATGACAGGTTTCCCATGAGGCAGCACTGAACAAAGAGTAATGTTTGTTTTTTTGGAGGTGTGTTTAATCCATGAGCTCATTTCATTGGGAGTAACGTATACTCATTGAGCACTTTAATAGGGACACAGGTACCTATATGCTTTCATGCCATTATTTAATCCGCTAATCATGTGGGAGCAGTGCAGTGCATAAAATAATGCAGATACACGCCAGCAACCTAAATATCTTTTATGTTCATTCTTACCATCAGAACGGGGAAAAAGGTTGAATTGCAGTTATTTTGACCATGGCATGAGGCATGATTGTTGGTGCCACACAGGCTGGTTTGAGTATTTCTGTAACTCCGGATCTCCTGGGATTTTCACTCACAATAGTCTCTAGAAATTACACAGAATGGTGCAATAAAGAACAAACATCCATTGAGTGACAGTTCTGCTAACAGAAATGCCTTGGTGAAGAGAGAGGTCAATGGAAAATGGCCAGACTGGTTTGAGCTGACAAAAAGGTTACAGTAATTCAGATAACCACTCTGTACAATTGCGGTGAGCGGAAAAGCATTTCAGTAGGCGCAACATGTCAAACCTTGAAGTGGATAGGCTACAACAGCAGAAGACCATGTCGGGTACCAATTCTGTCAGCCATGAACAGAAAGCTGAGGCTGCCGTGGAAACAGGCTCACCAAATCTAGACATTTGAAAACTGGAGAAATGCAGCCTGATGAATACTGATTTCTGCTGAGGCACACAGATGGTAGGGTCAGAATTTGGTGCCAACCGCATGGATTCATGGACCCAATCTGCATTGTATCAACAGTCCAGGCTGGTGGAGGTGGTGCAATGGGGTTGAGAAGGTTTTTTTGACACAATTTGGGCCTGTTAATACCAATCAATTATAACTTGAATGCCACAGCCTGTTTGAGTATTGTTGCTGATCATGGGCATCCTTTCATGGCTGCAGTTTACCCATCTTCTAACGGCTACATCTGGCATGATAATGCACAATGTTACAAAGCAAAAATCATATCAAAGTGTTTTCATGAACATGGCAATGCCTTCGCCATTTCTCGGTTGTCTTCACGGTCCCAGACCTGAATCCAGTCGAAAAACGTTGGGACGTGGTAGAATGGGAGACTTGCAGCATGAAAGTGCACCTGAAAAATCTGTAGGGATTACGTGATGCAATCAGGTCAACATGGAGCAAAATCTCAAAGAAACTTTTGTACCTTTAATATTCAGGGATTGTCTACTTTAACAGGAACGCTTGTACACCTTTAGATTATTACATTTTCCAGTCAGGCAATCAGCAACAGTAGCACAATGCTGTAAATCATTCAGATAGCATACAGGTCAAGAGCTTCGGTTGATGTAAAGAGAGGAAAATCTTTGGTTGGTTTGAGTATTTCAGAAACAGCTGATCTGGGATTTCATGTCTCATGGAATGGATTTTACACAGAATGGTGAGGAAAACAAAAACACTCAGTGAGCCTTTCTGTGGGTGAAAAGAAATTGTTCATGAGAATTCAACAGGAAGTGTACAGTGACTCAAATAAGGACCCTTTACAACCACAGTGAGCAGAAAAGCATCTCAGAATGCATGTGGTCTTAAACAGCCACGTCGGATTCTGGTCCTGTCAGCCATGTACAGGAATCTGAAGCTACAGTGGACACAGGTTGAGTAAAACTGGACAGTTCAAGATGGGAGAAAGACAAGGTAACATTTTTGAAAATCGCAGGAGAGCAGTGGTTACTGAAAAACTTAAATCTCACTGTCTAGAACCAGCACCCATGCTATGGTCAAAATCACTGAGATCAAATCTGTTAACTTGGATATAATATATGGTTAAAAATTATTTAATGTACCGTACATACATATAGTACAGTGGTACCTTGTCATACGACATTAATTCGTTCCAGGAGCGAGGTCATATGTCAAAAGTGTTGTAAGACTAATCAAATTTCCCCATTAAAATGAATGGAATTACTAATAATTTGTTCTAAACCCCCAACAAAACACACCAATTTCTGCTGTGATGTGTTTTTAAAAAAGAGAAATGTCCTATATAAATACCAAATAATGTATAAAACAATAATAAGACATAATAAAAGTGAATGTAAAGAAATAAACTGGTTTTATGAAGTGTACTTTACCTTGAGGATCACAAGAAGCGATGATGGAGGCGGAGCAGTGAGATGTAGGACGGACGTTGGTGGTGGCAGGAGGAAGAGATTGTCGGAGGAGGTTTGTTTACATGATGTACGTCGCCCTCTATCGCCAACTGAACACTTGCTATATGCTTACAGAACATCGCTAAATTTATACTACACTTTACGTATCGCTAAACTTATGCTACACTTTAGTGCTAAACTTAACTTATTGGGAGAATTACTCCGCCCGTACTGCTTACACAAGTCTGTGACGCGCACACCTTGAGCGTGTTTTTCAATGATTTCCAGCGTTATATCTAAGGTAAGTGGCCTCTTCTTCTTCTCAGAACCAGCCTTGCTACTCACTTTCTTAGGACCCATGATGAAAATACAGGGTACAGGACAAATAAAGCTCCAAAACGGCACACAGAACACAAAACAGAGCGAGAGACACGTGATCTGTAGGTCGGCTTGGGGCAGACTGGGACACGGGAACGCGTAATGGCGGCGGGCCGCACGAAACGTGATGAAATGTCGCCAATGTCGTATCACAAGACACTGTCGTATCCCAAAGCAAAAAATAGCCCGACATCAACCTCATATCTCGGAAATGTCGTAACCCGGGTCGGTTGTAAGTCAAGGTACCGCTGTGTATGAATTTTTTAGGGTAAACATTTCAAGATACACTACATGCTCCTTCATAAGGAAAAGACAGGTGCTAAAGATACAAAAGGTGTTCTCGTGAAGGTTTTTTTTTTTTTCCAAAAAAAGTACAATTTATTACCCTTTGCTTTTGAGGGTATGTATAGCATTAAATAAAACAAGAGCACACTGTTTGTGAAAAGAGCTTCGCTGAACTTCCCTTAAACGCACGTGTGGTCCAGCGACCTGATCTGATTTGCTCCACCTGAAAAGTGTGCTTTGAGTTTCACTTCATGAACTGGTGATGAATGATGTGATTGACTGACTTTGTATTTTACTCTGTTTGAAATTTTAGAAAAGTGGGGTGACAGAATGCCTTTGTGATATCCAGAGCACAGATGGCATTTAAAGATAAGTGACTACACCACACAAGCATGCTGAAAGATTTCTGTACGTAAGCAAGCAGTTTTAAAAAGACGTGATTTAAATTACTGACCAGTGCTACCTGGTGCCATTCATTAAGCCTAGTGGATGAATGACTACTAACAACAAAGAGATTTTCCTGTTATTTCCCGTTTTGCAAAAAGATTACATAGGTGAAATTCGGAATATGTTTGAGCAATTATTTTGTGGTTCGAGGAAAGGAAAATTCATCGGTGAGACAACAGACCTGTGATGTTGATGTTGTCATCTCTGAAATAATCCCGTGTTTTGATTCTTTCACTGGTCGCATTTAAGATGTCCTAGGTACCAGAATCGCAAAGTCCCTGCTTTGAAATTCACTATAAGTTTATAATAGTTACAATTGTATTCCTTTATTCTACAGCAATTTGGCACTGTGGCCTTTCATTTCTTAAAGAATTGCACATTTTCTTTTTTATCAGACTCTAGTTACAGTGTTGTACAACATACATGAGACGAGTTCCTATTGTTCTTTATGTTATAGCACCTTTAAACAGTTGTTCCCTCATCAGTCCTTTGTTTCTCTTTCTTGAACTTGAAATAGGCCAAACACACAGATTACCATACGCCCCGAAGACGAACACCCTCACGTGTTGTAAGACTCACTATTACACCGCAACAAGTGTTGACATTGGAGACTCCTTCCACGAAAATTAAATATCCATCTACTAACAGAAAACATCACCATATCAAATGATTATATGTTTTTTTTTCTTGTTAAATAACAACATATTTTAAAATCGGTCTTGTATTTGGCTTAGATTACTGTATTTGGAATGTCTACCATGCAGGATACTATGAATGCCTTGGTTCTACAGTATATAAATGGTTACATATTAGGATGAGTGTATGAATATAAACCTATCACTCACTTTACAGTGAGCACTATTGCCAGAGCTGCTGTTAAATAAGATCTAATCAACAAAAATAATCTGACTCTGACCAAGCTGATTAGAGAACTCAACAATATTGGTGCAGAAATCATTTTAAAAAAACACAACATACGTTCCTACATTTTGAAGTTATTTAATATTTCTTTAAAAGCCCTTTTTTTTTTTAAGTTTTGTGGTGAGGTCAAAGGATATTGAGACAGTTGTGAAGCTGCCATTGTGTTTGTATCTTTATTATACCACTGGGGTGGAGCTAAAGAAAAAAAAACAGCTTTTCTTGCTTTCGCCATTATGGTTTGACACTCAAGCAGAGACACGGCCACCTTAATCACCCACTGTTTTAATAGGCCTTTAATAATGCAGAAGCTCAAAACAGAACACCTGTTGCTAAGATGTGCTGATGCAAATATCAAGGGGATTAATTAAAAGTCAATTATATTAATTTGGCTTTTGAAGGGTGATGGTGCGAGATAACGTGTGATTCTTGTGAACACTGATACCCATAGCTCTCGATTTTTAATGTGGTTTTATCAGAGTCCATTAAAACGGCCCGCGCGCACACCCAATGCTGTTTAGATGCCATTCTATGTAAATTTAATGAGCGTTTGAGTTTCATCTTTTTAATGTGCATATCTGTGTCTTATGCATAATTGAAAAAATGCAAATAGCTAAAATGTTTGTGTTCCCCGGCTCCACTTCGTGACAGGCTATTGTCTAAACCTGATACACAATTTTGTGTGTTAAAGGTCTGTTTTTTAACCGTGACTGTTATGATGTTGGGTAACCGGATACACCTTTAAATGCTTGTTTCTTGAGCAAAAATGAAGTTCAATCGCATAAATAAGTAAGACCAGTTCGTTTCTCAGCTTTAAGCTTTTAACCTTTAAGCAATTCTTCTTCAACCGAACACACAATGACAATAAGATGAGGAAAAATAGGACAGGGTTATAAGGAACGGATCGAGATAATAATCGAAAATCTGCGCAATGTAGTTACATGTACACTCAATTAAAGTAGACACAATCTGAATGTAAATTCTATACCGTCATCTTGATTGTCTAGTTCTGCCCAGCATGGCTGTATAATACTATTCACACATTTGACTGACAGATCATAAAAAGCAATTTTCTATTTAGCAATCCCACATATTTGTCCTTTAAATAGTCTGCTCTAATTACTGGCGCTTTTAGCAAAATCCTGCTTGACTGAGAGAGGTGAAATTATCTATAATCTTGGAATAAATGGACATCGGAGGAGTAGTTAGTCATTTCAAGGATATAATTTGTATTCAGGAACCCAATTTGCTGTTCACTTTGAATTTTGAGGAGTGTATTTGCTCAACTGGTGTACTGGTGCAGAGACAGGCATGACTAAAGGTTCGGTGCACCAAAAAATGTTGATAATGTGATAAGTGTAAGAAACACTAAGACTAAATTTACATTTGCACAGCTTGTATGTACAAGCACTCTCAAACAAGTCTCACAAAAAAGCCTTCATTCTCCTCATAGTATACTCTGTGGAGTGGTGTCTTGTTATGGCTAGTTAGCGACACTACAAGCAACATACTGTAGCTATCCTGAAGCTACATCCAGATTTGATGTCAGATTTGCTGGTTATTAATAACATGTCTTTAACCCTAAACTCGACATGTGGGGGTTTGGTGCTACGGCCATGCATACACGTCGACAAAATTAAATAGTTCAATTGTACTCGCTAGGCGGCGACACTTGAGGTAATTTTTAGTAATATACTGTTACTGTAGTGTGTCAGAGTATCATCTGGAGCACGTTGTTGACAAGCTATATTACGATATGCAGTAAAAATGCCGCGGAAAGTAAATTTTAGCAAGGAGGAGGTTCTGAAATTAGTGCTGGATGATATATCTGACCTGTCTGACAATGATTTTGACAATGCAGAGATGGATAGCGAGAGTGAAACCGAAAGTGCAAGTGCTTCTAGCGATCTTGAAACTGACACTGCAGGACCATCTACAAGGGGAAAAACTCGTCAAGCTTCCACTCGTTCTGTAAAGATAACACCACCTGAACAGTTTCTACTGGTGCAAAGTCAAAGCGACGGCCCGAATTTACGCCCAAATTATTCAGCACTGGGGGCAAAGTAAAAAAAAAATTTGTCAGCACCCGAAAGAGTAAAATGAAATTGCCTGGTAAACAATTTGTTCTTATAAACCTCAGTGACCTCATCTATGTTGTTTCCTACACTGCTCCTCATTAATTGCTAGCTAAAATAGTTAGCAAACAGCTGTGCTAATAATTCTCTTGCCTCAATATTTACACTTTTACAATCTCAGAGAGTTCCTTGGTGTGCCTGTTTGCGCAAATTGTAAGCAAAGGGTTCCATTTGATCCTGCGTGCATTTGTTTGTAAAGAGACGGTGAGACATGTGTAGACAGTGTAGCTTGGTGTGCGTTGGGATGAAGATGATGGTAGCATAGTCTGGCTGTGAAACAGTATTTAAGGAGAATTTTGCCCTCTTTGAAACAGCCTCAGTGGGATGTTTGACCTCAGAACTGCCAAAGGAGAGCTGGAGAGCTGGCACATTTGCTGTGCAATCCCACAAGGCTCTGCAGCAAGCCTTCTTCTGCCAGCTCAATCCTCAACGGGCCTGGAGTCCTGCTCAGCTATGTTCTCTCTCTCTCTCTCTCTCTCTCTCTCTCTCTCTCTCTCTCTCTCTCTCTCTCTCTCTCTCTCTCTCTCTCT
>JAQLOM010000023.1:7694557-7706465 GCA_030068315.1 Chrysichthys thysi
GGGGGGGCGTTAAGTGAACTCGTCATGGATGGACCTTGTAGGCCTGACCTGAATATAGATGCAGAAGTCAATTCTGTCTTTTTTGGTCATTTTCAGTGTTGATGTTGTACAGATACAGTTAAAGGAGTTAGAGTACATTTCTGGAGAAACATGACATCACTATGCATTTTATTAGGAACACTTGCAGACTTGCTTGTTTAAGCTTTCACGCAACAGTTGATGATGGGAAAAAGACCAGGTGGCATTTTTCCAACTCCAACTGCCCAGTTTGTGCCTGGTTAGGAGTGGGACTCGATATAGTCTTCTGCTGTCGCCCATCTGCCTCATGGTTTGACTTGTAGTGCAAGCGTTCCGATGTGCTTTTCTGCTCACCACAGATACCATAGCCTTTCTGTTAGCTCAGACCTGTCTCGCCATCCTCTTCTGACCTCTTTCATCAACAAGGCATTTCTACCCACAACACTACATCCTTCTGAGTAAACTGTAGAGACTGTTGTGTGTGAAAATCCCAGAAGCTCAGCAGTTCCTGCTGCGCTCAGCCCAGCCTGTCTGGTACCAACAGCCATGTCATCATCATCACAGAGTCACTGAGGTCATATTTTTACCCATTCTGATGTTTGATGGTCAGTGTATATATCAATTTGATATATACAATCTTTAAAGTGCACATTAATATTATCTTAATAACAACGCCCTTGCACATTTATAGCACTGAAAGGAAAAGAACGCAGTGCTCAAAGCGGTGCTTCAATGTAAGAACATACTTAGCTCAAATCCAAAACGTGTTTTTTAAATATAGATTGATGCTTAAATACACATTAGACACACAAATTGGGCAGTGTCTTGAACTCCACCCGGCTGGCTCTTCCTGTGGCATTGTGGGTGGTATGGCTGCTACTACTCACTGTAAAGCTATCATCAGGATGCCTGGGTTTGTCTATAAATTAACAGGAAAACTGGAGATTGGTTGGAAAGAAAGAAAAGAAAAAAAAATAGCAAAGAAAACATATACAAAGTGGCCTGGTGCACAGATCTGGCCCTGCCACTGTCAACAAAACTAGCATGCCTCCTGCCTGGGCCGGCAAGAATTAGCGAGCTAAGCACTCATAAATCATCAGCTCTGGAGTATTCACTTCCTGTGGTAGTTAGCACAAAAGTGAAACATGGAGTTCGCCGTGGAGAAGTGGGTGGGTGGGGGCACAGGGGGTGTTTTGGACACTGAAACATGCAATTAGCATTATGAGACAAATACGTTAAACATGGTGGGGACATGAACGCTTGTTAGTGTTAGCAGGTAAATAGCAATCAAGCTACTAAGTATCTGATGAACAAAGAAAGCATGCTTTATGTTTATCAGAGTAAACTATTATGGTGTGTATTTTAGGTTTGAGGAAGTTATGGTCTCAGAGATTCTCATTGCAGCAGTTTGAATCAGAAGTTACACATTTAGACAGAAACCTTGAGGGAACTGTAAAATTGAACGTTTAACTGCCGAGACAGTTGGAGGAGGGAATATTGATACTGGCGGCGCCGCCTGATTTAGATTTATTTCGGAAATCCAAAAGGGACACAAAGCACAGTTAATCATGTGAATATCTTTGTGTCATGTGATACACTCAAATAATTGGAAATTAATAAAAAATTTGTTTATGCGCTTTTGGCTCTTTCATCATCTGTGCCTGACAGCTTGGTCTCTTGGGTTTGTGGAAAGTAAAAAAAAAAAAAAACAAGTTCCACTTTGGATTTTTTTCCCCTTTCTTTATGAACTCTTTGGTCAGGTTCCCATAGCCAGAAAGAAGACGTGGCCAAGATTGAGCGTTCATTAGTCTGACATGACACAAATGCGAGTCCTCAAAGCCAAGATGAAAGGCAAATCAGGGGGAAAGAATGTAAAAATTGACCAAAAACACAAACACATGGGGCCCCATGACGGATACCTGGATGCAGTTCAACAGTCCTCCGTTGCACCCTGTAGTGGTTTTGAACTTAAATAATGAACACACCTCATTTTCCATGACATAAAAGATGACATGAAAGCCTTTTGAAAAAACAAAAAACGCCCATGACAAGATGTTATCAAGTCTGTACAATACAGCTTACATAAAAAAAAGAGCCCATTTTTGGGCTAAGTGTAGCTGTTAACCTCCTGGCTTGTGGTTTTAAAACATAAAATAACCAAAGCGGGTGCTGATCGAAGGCAGATTGCTGGTGTTGCTGCTCCACTGAGACCTATAATCATATTTGATCTATACTTACCATGTAAAACCACATTTCCTTGAATTTTACCAATATCACAAGGCATAATGAAATTCCCCAAGGCAAACAAATTGCTGCTGCCACATAATCAATAGACATACTGGAATAAATGTCAAACGGATATCCTTTCACTGCTCATAAACATGGTTTCTACCAAAAGTGACCGTGATCAGCGTCGACCGGCTCCAACGTGCCGTTTGTCACAAAAACCTATCCCATCTGGAAATATATATAGAATACCAGATCTTTCCCGTCCTTCAGAATTCATCATCCGTGTGTTTCACGTAACAGGATTAGTGAATATGTCTCTAAGTCATACACTGTATATTCACTGTCATATGTACAAGGGTTCTTCCACAAGGCAATTCTTACTCTGTATGTTACGTGCAGATTTCAAATAAAAGACAAACAAAAAACACTGGTCTCATATTGGTCCTAATCCTATTCAGAGACCGTGTAGATTTATTTGTGCAATCTTGGAATAAAGTAACAATAGAATTAAAATGGAAAATGGAAATCTATGGTTCAGACATAAATCACAGTGGTGGTGAAAAAAAAAAAAAGAAAAAACGTACACGAAATGTGTATGTGATGAGCATTACGATGCTGTTATTCCTGCTGATACAGTGTCAGTCGCGGCTTCTGTTTCTGAGCTGCGCTGACAGAGTATTCTACTGTGAACTCTGGGGGGAAACGCTGTCACTGTTTCTTGTCATGTGTCTGATAATTAAAAATCTGATTTATTGGCGGGCATCAACAATCTCCAAAAGGCTCTCTCAGTCCCTCTCTGCTGTTTGGTGACACTCATCCCTCCCCAGGCAAAATTTATTTGACACAGAAAAAAAAAAAAAAAACACACAGAGAGGAAAAAACACAGGCCCTCGTACTTTTTTTCTCACCCCATCACCTCGTCTAATCCAGCTCCCCTTGTATCAGCTGACCTGTCAGTCCAGCTACAGTGGCAACCTGAGCAGACAGGGAACAGACGCCCTGACCAGCTTCACTTTGGTGTGATTAATACTAATATTTATTCCCAGCCAGAAAACGAGCATAGTAGAGACGGACAGAGCAGCCAGCCCCGCTGAGCATTCTGGGTAATGTTAACTTCAACAAAGACCCTCAAGAGCACTAATGGGGCAGGAAATGTCCGAAGTGTTATGGGATCATTTTTTGGATCAAAATTTTTAAATAAGCATTGTGATCAGTATAAATATGATTAGCAGTCACACTACGGAGTGTGCATGACTTTGCCGTTCCCCCAAGCTGTTTTTGTTTTTCATGCCGGATTTAAAGGAATGCTTCAGCGTCTTCAACTTAGTCTCTACGGTATTTGTAGCAGATATGCGAGTATTGCAGGTAAAAATCTGGACGCATTTCCTTGCACAGAATAGCTGTCGATTAGAATATACGAATGATGGAAATCTAAGGGCAGCTGTTGAATTCTGTTAAGAAAAGTTTAACATACAGCATAATAGAAATGGAAAAACACAACCGTTACACTTTAATAAAGGTCTTAGCATGAGACGGACTTTGGAGAAAGTCTCCCCAGAGCTGTTCCTATGTAATTTCATACCGCAGTGCTGTTGAATTCCCAGTTTTGATCATCACAAGGTGTTGATTACTTTTCTGTAACAGCAACTCTGACCATCGTGACAGCTGCAAGGCAATCACAGATCCTACTAACAACCATTTCTTTAAGGCTTCTGCTACATTTTTTAGTCTGATTACTTTCAAGAGAGTGATAAAAAGAGCGAATGACTGTTTATAGCTGGTATAAACTTAGTGTTATATGTTTGCATCTGGGTTATAAATGAATGGAAGATAGCACCTTATAATACTAAGGACCCAAAATGTTTGTTTCATAGACACATTCCACAACATTAATGAAAAAAAAAGTGGAAGTATTGGCAAATTATTGTTGCATAAGAGGAATAAAACAATAAAGTGGTAAACGTAATTCTTTTTTTTACTGTTTTAGTATTCCCAATCCATTTCACTGTGGCACAAATGGGTAGGTTATTAAAAAACACACTGGCAAAAAGTTTTGAAATAGGAAGGCAAGGTCATAGTCAAAAACAGGCAGAATGTCAGGTGACCAGCAAGCAAAACCATATCCAAAATAGCAAAATCCAAGAGACAGAACATGAGTCTGAACCACAATGGTAATAATGGACGAACAATTACTTCGCAAAGGCTCATTGTAGGAGTGTGTGCTTATATAGTGTGCATGGTGACTAAGTCCAGCTGTGTGCAATCAGTAATCAGGTCACCGTGAATGTTGCTGGGGGTTGTAGTTCATGGCGGCAATGTTAGTTGACCGTGGTGCATTCTGGGTGCAGACAGGACTCTAGTGCTGGCACAACAAAACAAAAATCATAAAAATAATAATAAAAAAAGAATAATAAATAAATAAAAATTTATTTAAAAAGGATGCATCTCAAAGTAGTTCTATGTCTGAATGATAAGTGTGTTGTGATCCCACCCCCCCCCCCCCAAAAAAAAAATCTGGTTGCATACTGCTGGAATACTTCTTTAAGGATCTGGCTAACTGTAGACAATTTTCGATTAGAAGAACGTTTTTCCAAATGATTCTTTAGTTTCCTATATATTTTGATCCCATTTTTTCTAAAACATTGCTACAGTGATTTTAGTCATGGGGATCTTAATGCTATCATTGCTATCATGTTTATCTATATCTTACATTACATTACATTACATTACATTACTGTCATTTGGCAGACGCCCTTATTCAGAGCGACTTACATTTTTATCTCATTTCTACAACTGAGCATTTTGAGGTTAAGGGCCTTGCTCAAGGGCCCAACAGTGGCAGCTTGGTGGTGCTTGGATTTGAAATCCTGACCTTCCGGTCAGTGGTCCAAAGTCTTAGCCCTCTGAGTACCCCCTTCCCTAAATCGCATTTTATGTTCAGTAACGAGAACAGCGTTATAACGATACAATATCGTTATTCAATAAAAGCAACATCTCACTGATAGCACTGTAACAAGAACATAGGGACATTGAAAGACTGTAGATCTTATGAAAAAAAAAAAAACCCATACAATTTCACACAAACAAGTTGTCAGAAAAGTGCAAACACTGACCACAACCCTAACCGTTACTTTATTATTCAAATTGTTTCAAATGCCTTATGCTAGGAATCTGAAAGTGTGACCCGACGTTGAAGTAAACATTATTACCTTCGGCATTTTCAGACGATTGCCAGAGCATTGCTTTTGCTACTGACCTTCTTAAAATAAATTACTGAACGTTCTGAGAACGTCCTATTTGGTCTGCTAAGTAGGCACTGATACTAACGACGCATATGTTCGTAATACATGTAACATGCACATCCTAATACAGCGTTGTCCAGAAAAGAAGATTCTGCAGCAGATGAATCCCATACTCCTAGATAGACAGATGGACAGACAGTTGGTGGGCCATAGTTAGCTACGGATGTGCATTACGCTGAGCGAATCCCGCAGTTAGACAGACAGACAGACAGCTAGGGCTTAGATGAGCTGTATGTGTTTCTCCAGGAGGTGTGTGTGTCTCTCCAGGAGGCCTGAGAACCGCACTGCGCTGCCTGTCAGCTCATCAGGTGCTTGGGTCCGGCTGGCTGATGGGCTCAGGCGCTCGGCCCTGCGCTGATGACACCTTCCTGATCCGCTGTGACAGGCCCAGGCCGACAGGCGTCAGAAACACTCGGCCCCTCTCAGCGTTCACGGCTCCTAACATACTCGTAGGCATGTATGCACCTGGAACCACAAGAAAAAAGCGCTCTTTTATGCACACACACACACACACACACACACACACACACACACTGAGTAAAATATTACTAAAAAGATAAAGTGTGTGTGTGTGTGTGTGTGTGTGTGAGTGTGATGTGGTTTCACACTTGCAAATTCATAACAAAGTCAAGGTTAAGGTTGGGTTGGAGTTAGCGATTAGCATTTTCTTATAACTTCATTTGTATGAATTCAAACTAAAACCAAATGCATCACGTGTGTGTTTGATTTCATAAGTCTCCTCCGATCAGGTGAAATAAACACTCATCATCTAGCTACCTGAGAAAGCTAGCTTGAACTAAAACAAAATCTGCTAATCTCATAGCGAACTAGCAACATCAAGAAAAGAAAATGTCAGCTAGGTACCCATAAAAGCTTATTTTAGCTAAGAAATGTCTGAATACCTTAAAACTAGTGGAAAAGTGCTAACAAGATATCTGATAAACCTTGAAAAACATTTAAAACTTAAAAAGAAGTACCCAGTTACCTCGTAGCTAATTAGCATCAAGAAAGAAACACTACATACCAAGAGCTAATATTGTGATCAGTATGCTAAGTAAGCACAAAGTTTACCAAATGATGTTAACTATATGTAACAATACAACGTTTTGTGATCTTGTATTGTATTTTGATATTAATTTATGTATTTATATTGTTTATAAACCTAATATGGTTGCGTAGAGATACGAAACGTGCTGTCCTTAATTAGACACACAGTTTTGCTAAAAATACAACCCGTACATAATTCATTTTGTTTTCTCCCATGACAAGTACTACTTTGTTAACCCCAAGTTTAAATCTGACCATTACCTTCTGCCACATTAAACATTAGTTAAACCATGCATGACATACCAGTGAGTGTACGCTCTCCTCTCCATTTGCACCAAGCAGCAATGCACTCATGGCTTGATAGATCCATTGACAGTAATGTCACGATTGTTATTTTAGCATGGGTGAGTGGTACGAGCAGTGGAAGAGAGTCGTCAGTGAAGAATGCCCAGAATGCATCCTCCTTTGCCAGCTGTGTGAAGGGCACACACACACACACACACACACACACACACACACACACACACACACACACACACACACACACAAGTGTGTATGTTTGGGCAACTTTGGCTGGGCATTTCCCAGCTGTCTTTTTAGCCATCATTCAAAGACAGTGTTACTGTGTGTGTTGTACGGGTGCGCATGCGTGTGTGTGTGTGTGTGTGTGTGTCTGTGTTCATCTCTGTCATCCAAGTGCTGCCAGAATGTGTCCTGCTTGCTGAACCACACACAAACTTACTCTTCTTGGAGGCTACCAGATGCTGAGTGCTTGAGGCCCTCTCTACACCCGCTTCCCCTCTCTCTCTCTCTCTCTCTCTCTCTCTCTCTCTCTCTCTCTCTCTCTCTCTCTCTCTCTCTCAATGCTCCTCCCTTGTTCAAATTCAGCCTCCAGGAGATGAGTTTGATTCATTCTGGGAGGTGTCCAAGAGGCTGAATGAGAGGCAAAAAAGAGAAAAAGAGGATAGGGATAATGAAAGACAAGAAAAGAGAAAGAGTGATAGAGAGAGACAAACAGAGGCACCCCATGGCGTGAGGCTGAATGGGCCTGCGCAGATATGGAGAGATTAGCCAGCCGCTGCTATAACGCTGGCCTGTTTTTATGACCGCTAAAGCCTCTGGCAGCAGCTAAAGCCACTCTCATGGGCTCCAAAAGCCCCGGCGTCTCCTGCGGCTCACAAAGACAGAATAGAGACAATGAAGAAAACGGGTTAGTTACACTCGACGTGAATCTGCTTCCCTAAAGTCCCATCGATGCTGTCGTAAGCACAAGGAGATCCAACAAGATGGAGCAGAGCACCACAAATGCTGACAAGTAACACAGTTTCAGTGGAATGTCAGTTGCATCGAATGCACGACGTGCTCTGTTTCATTACACGTCTGAAGCATTTAAGGGTGTGTTGACAGGGCAGGCAGTAATACTCACTTCAGGCTTCCGCGTCGAAAGCCGACTGCTAGATTTGGTCCTCAATTTGTTTCTCGGTTTTCACAAATCATTTTAGTCTTCATGGCCATCTTGGCTTTAAAGTTATTAGAGTGGTAAGGTCTCATGGTGTTGCACTTTCTCTGGCCTGTTGTAAGGAATTTGTCAAATTACACTGGGTGATTAGATTGTTTGGGTGTCACAAACCATAGGAAGAGAGCTGTAGCACCGTGTTGGGGTCTAGCGCATGTCGAGATTCAGTTGGTGCACATATTGTGTAAACCCACTCAAAGATTTATTCTGTATTGTAAACTGTACCAAAACTTGCAACAGAATCCTGGAACTGTGCTATTCGTAATGGTCTAAAAGCTTTAAGTAGGTTGGCATTTTAATATTTCAAAAGCACTTTTGCAAAGGAAAAAAGAAAGGAACAGCAAATTCAGAAACATACCAGTGAATTCAGAAAGAAAAAGAACAGTAAAAGCAAAAAAAAAAAAAAAAAAGCACAATGGCAAATTCAAGGGGGAAAAAACAAAACCAAGAGAAAATTTGAAAATGCAGCAGTAAACAGAAAAAAAAAAATCAGAAAAACAACAGTGTAAGAAAAAAACACAACGAATTCAGAAAAAAACAAGGACAATTTAAAAAATGTAACGGCAAATTAAAAGGGAGAAAAGAAAACTAGCAGTATGACAAAAAGGAAAAAAACACAACAGCAAATTGATACAAACAATAACAACAAAAACACAACAATAAATTCAGAAAAGCAACACTGACATATACTTAATGTTGATGAGACATGACATATGACAGTCAACACTGGATTTTATTTGTCTTTTTGATTTGTGTTTTTTAGTTTTGCTGCAGAGTTTATTTATTTATTTATTTTTAGGATTTCTGTTGTGTTCTTGATTTAATTGCTGTTGTATTTCCTAGTTTTTCTTGTTTTTTTTGTTGCATTTTTTGTTTTGCTGTGGTGTTTTTGTTTTTGTTGTCTTTTTTTTGGCATTGCCGTTGTGTTTTTAGTTTTATTAAGGGTTTTTTTTTTTGCTTTGTTGTATTTTTTTTTATTTGTCCTTGTGTTTTTTTTTATTGTGGATGTGTTTTTGATTTGTTATTGTGCTTTTACTGTTGCTAATGTGATGTTTTATGTGTGTGTTTTTAGATTTACTGGGGGGGGGTTTGGGGGGGTTGCTTTATTGTTTGTTTGCTTTTGTTTTTTTTACTTTTGCTTTTGTGTTTTGTTTTGTTTTTTACTTGCTCTCTTTTTCTTTGTTGTCTGTCAGTGGAAAGATGGCCAAACATGTAATGGTCTACATACTCTATTTCCCCCTGCTGTATGTTATAGCAGCACATTTAATCCAGTGCTATTACAGTATTTCGTTTAATTCCTAGCTAACGCAGCTCAAGTCTGCAAGTGTACTCATCATGTTATATCCTTTCATTTTCGTGAATCTTATATTTCGTAACATTTCATCTTTTGCGAGTCGTATTAAGACATGATGTTGTGCGAGTGTATGTGTCGGGAGCTGGAGGCTAGACGACAGAATTATTAATAGATATTTTAATTATTCCCTAGTTAGCCTCAGGCATCAAGTCCTTCAGTAGAACATGCTTACACTACAGAACATTCTGACAGAACAGCAACCATGATGGATCAATTGAAGATTCATCAAATCTCTGCTCACAAACACGGGGGTAAGCATGCATGTAAATACGCACTCATACACACACACCTGTCTTTCTCTCGCGCTGCCTTTTATTCTCGCCATCCATCTACGAATGCACAAGCACACCTCAGCAACTACGTTTGCACGACTGCACACTGTGGACGTCCCACTTATACCGCAGGCCTATAAATATATCCATTTATTAATATAACAAATTACACTAGCCTGATTTGATTAATCTTTAATTTGAACTCGAACACTGTGTTGTTAACACTGTTAGTCTATTCAGCATTTTTATCCCATTTCTTCACTTAACAGATCACTTAAGTGCCTCCATTTTAAAAGTCGCCTCCTGTATTCAATTTACCCGGCCTGCGATGGACTAATTCACCGTCGCAAGCACGCTACATACTCGCTCTAGTCCTCTTTTCTCTTTTTCCTCATTTAATCTCCCCTTCTTTTATTTCCTTTATTTCACACTAGAGATGCTCAGTCACTCTCCTCAGCATCTTCCCTCCTGCTCTCTCCATCACTCCTACCTGCTTAATTCCCCTTTAACGGGCTGCGCCAAAGTCGTTAGCTGATTAAAACACTTAATTGGGCCCTGCAGAGTAAGGTGGAGGGATCAAGACTGAAGTTATGGGAAACAGAAAGTTTAATGATGCCATTTCTGCAGGGTTTGTTCTCTCATTACCACGTGATAGTAAGACATTTCTGTATAATGTCACCTACTATTAGCTACTATGACATGTACGTAGTACATAGGTATTATATAGAATAGCACATGTGAAGTACAAGACATGAGGAACGATGTTATAGGAAAATAATCGAGGATAGGGTAGTCTAACATAACCTGGTGTGAAGCAGACTTACTGGTACCACCTTGAATTGGTTTATTGTACTATAGTAGCATATAATAAATTGTTTTATTTGCCACATTCATCCATTATCTATACTGTTTATCCATTAAGGGTCATGGGGAAGGGGGATCCAGTCCCTGCTGACTTTGGACGAGAGGCGTACACCCTGGGCAGGTTGCCAATCTATCGCAGTGTTAACAAAGAGACGAACAACCATTCACACTCACGTTCACATGTATGGGCAGCTTAGAATAGCTAGTTGATGTAATCTGCATGTCTTTGGACTATGGGAGGAAACCAGAGCACCCAGAGGAAACCTACACAGGTATGGCAAGAACATGCAAAATCCAAACAGAAAGGCCCCAGGACCTTCGTGCTTTGAGGCGGCAATGCTAATGACTGCACCACCAGGATTGGCCACCAGTCCAGGGTGTACCCTGACTCTCACCAGAAGTAAGCTGCGATTGGCTCGAACTTCCCTGTGACCCTGATACATATGTGGAATAAATAATGAATGGGTGGTTGGATGAATGCTTTAATATTACTTCACAGCTGGAATTATGGCCTGAGCAATTGATATCCTGAGCAGATTTATGAATTCAGCAGTTCTGAGGTATAAATATCATGCATACTATAGCATGACAGAAAAAAAAAAGAAGTACAAGTTGCAAACAGGCTGTAACTCTGATGAGAGCTTTGACTGTGTGTGTTTGAAACATGAACAAGCATGGCTCTGTGCATAGACCACCGGTGAGAGGTGAAGACTGTGGGCTGAATGACAATGCGAAAGCGATTTACCCCAGAGGCACTAAATGGGTGCAAGTCTGGGTCAAGAGGCAATGGGTGAAGACTTCATTCATGAAGAAGTCCGACGAACAGCCTGGCAACCAAACAAACGAGTGCCAGAGCTCCTCCTTATGGTTTACACACACGAGGACATGGCTTACATATGACTCTATTCGGAGGTGAAGTGCAATAATTTTTTTCAAAAATGCATTGTTTAAATAAAACGCTTTGGATAAAAGACTGGAAAAGGGATTTATTCTCAGAATAATGCTGCAGGCTTTGTGTTTGTTTAGTCGGCAGATGAAAACAGCATCTTTATGAGAGAGTGAAAGACACAGGCAGAGAAAGAAGAGGCACTGAAGAGGCTGTTCGGGGGCAAATCTTTCATTACGGTAGAAAGAAACGCATTTGTGGATTTGGGCATTGGGCAAGCGTGCTATTACTGCCGAAAAAAACATTGTGATCAATGGAGAGGAGAAGAGTGAACTCTGTCAGCTGCAGGGAAATCACACACACACACACACACACACACACACACACACACACACACACACACACACACACACACACACA
>JAQLOM010000023.1:7706565-7720836 GCA_030068315.1 Chrysichthys thysi
CACACACACACACACACACACACACACACACACACACACACACACACACACACACACACACACACACACACTGTCAGATTATTGAGAAGGCAAACACGTCCTACACACACCCACTGACACACACAGATGGAGCAGAGACAGAGTATGACATTTAAAGGGAAAAAGCTGACATTGAGTCCATCACTGTCACTGTGCCTGCCATAAAGCAGCGGCAAATATTAAAACATTTTTCATCTGCGCCGCATTATTGGCACCAGAAATTGTTTTCCTCTCTGTCTGATATTCGCCTGAACTGCGCCGGCGCTCCCTCGAGACCACAGGCTGTTACCAAGGCCTCCCAACATATTGGCAGTTGATGGTAGTATTCATGTACACTTGCCACTCACGAGTCTTTAACCTCCCCCCTCTCTTAATGTAGCTCAAAATCCCAGTGTTCACACTATGTATGGAGACGCTGCTTGCACAGCAACAGCAAAACTGTCAGCATGGGTAAAAAAAAACAAAACAAAAAAACCCCAAAACAAACCAAAACAAAAAATCCTTCCTGATTTACCCAGACATGCGCATTAAATGTATCTGATCCAATTGTACATTTAGACAATTTTTTAATCTTTTGCCTCGCCTAGCCTGCTAACTGATGCACGTTTGATTAAAATCATTTTCTATTTCTTTTTTCCCCCCCTAAGCATGACAGGCTCTTCAGCTCATCAGATCTTTCACATACCTGACTGTTGTCCTATTTACACCAAATGTAAATTAGATTCCTTAGTGCTGGCGGGATATCATCAAAAGAGCAGTAAATGCCAATCACATCCTTGAGTGCCGAGCAGAATAGGATATTTAAAGCCGATAATCACATTTTCTTTTTAATTTGCTTTTCATTAATCTCTAACGAGGAACGAAAATGTAGCCAAACATTACCATGTGCTGGCTTTTGACTTGCAAATCTTTAAGGCAAGACGGTACAAGCAGACACGTCACTTGTATGGTCATGTCAAGGTTTTTTTTTTTCTTCAGGTTTTGAAATACGTCGCACCTATAACATGTCTCTTCTTAAAGCATAGTAATAAAAATGTCAAAACTCAGTAGAAATATGTGCTGTTTTATACTTTCTATCCCCTTGCAACCTTTAGCAGAAACTTTGAAGAAGTCCATCCAGTTGGTACGATTCCATCGTTTCATGAAAAGCGACATTTGATGATTTTTTTTTCTTCCAATAAATCATTCTAGAAACGCTTCAAAAACATCTTAATAAAGGATAGATTAAATTCATGCATATTTAATTAGATAAGTCCTTGTTTGCAGAGATAAATGTAGGCTATATTTAATTCCAAAACAAAACAAAAAAATGCCTGTTTCAATGCAGCCATCCATCCGTTTCCAAGCCGTTTCATCCTATTCAGGGTCGCGAGGGCACTGAAACCATTTCAGGTGACTTCGGGCAAAAGGTGGGATACACTCTGGGCAGGTCGCCTGTCCACGCAGGGCCGACACATAGAGACATACAAACATTCACCCCTATGGGTAATTTAGGGTAGCCCATCCATCTAATGTGCATGTCTTTGGACGGTGGGAGAACATGCAAACTGCACACAGAAAGGTGCCCAGGCTGACTCAGGGGTTAAACCCAGGACTTTCTTGCGGTGAAATGACAGTGCTAACCACCACACCACCATGCCACTCTGTTCCAGTGCAAAAAAAAGCAAAAAAACCAAAAAAAAAGTCTTCTCCTGTAATGTCTTAATGTCTTGCCTTAATATGTGCAATGGTAGCTCACTGGTTACAGGGACAATCCAGTGCTGTTCAACCTAATGTCTAGTGAGTGCCACAAATAAATATTTAGACATAGTGCATTCTTTGTACTGAGAAATGCACTTAGCATGAGACAGAAATGAATGAATGGCTTACTGAGACTCCTGATGAGTTTTATCCAACTTTTGAACACTGGAGAAGTACAATAAAAAGTAATTATGATTACTTACACTTACATTCTGTTGTATGCAAGCACAATCATGCTGAAACATATTACCCCGATAAAAGCGCAAGTTCTTCCATGTGAAAAAGTTCTCCCATTACAAAAGGATACATTATGTAAGGAGTAAAACACGACAGGGGTTTACATGCTCTTAGAGGAACGCAAGCAATGATAAGTTGAGATCTGTTTCCCATCTTGAAGTTCGGAAATGTTTTATTCATCTTTTACAACTTTATTAAAGAACAACACGGTATACTTTTATTTTCCGTTTATTGTTGCATTTTATGCTGTAGAACATTCACAAGAGGGCGGCACGGTGGTGTGGTGGTTAGCACTATCTCCTAACAGCAAGAAGGTCCTGGGGTCGATCCCCGGTGGTTGACCTGGGCGCCTTTCTGTGTAGAGTTTGCATGTTCTCCCCGTTTCCTCCGGGTACTCGGGTTTCCTCCCACAGTCCAAAAACATGCACAGAGGGGATTAGGTTAATTGTCTACTCTAAATTGCCTGTAGGTGTGAATGTGAGTGTGAATGGTTCCCTGTCTCTGTGTGTCCCTCTACGGTGGATTGGCTACCTGCCCAGGGTGTTCCCCTGCTTTTTGCCCGAAGTCAGCTGGGATTGGCTCCAGCTTCCCCCATGACCCTGAACAGGATTAAACAGCAGAAGATGCGAAACATTCACAAGAACAGTTAGTTCCTATTATCACTGTCGTCACCTAACATCATCCTACCATTAATCATCAACATACAGTATGTCATCAACGTATCAACAAATGCTTTTTATTTTTAAACGTGGAGTATCTGCCATATGAGTCTCTACTGAAGTTGTTATAGAAACAGTAATGTGTACGACAATGAGCACATTAATATTACCCTTGCAGACAGAACATCTGTCAGAGCTGCTATTATAGAAAATGAATCAACACCTTCTGACCAACTGACTGCTCTAACACGGCAGCACGGCCCTTCGACTTTCATTATAAGGGAGTTTGTAAGCAAAAGGTTTCCCCTTCTTTTATTCTAAGTAATATTTCTCGTCCATTGTAATCACACATACATGACAGAAAGTGTAGATTAAAAAAAAATAGATTATTGCCTGCAGTATCTGGAAGTTTGGAGAAAAAAAAAGACTTTTGACTCTGGACAGTTCTATCTATACACTTGGATTTGAATCTGAGTCACTATGGATAAATGTGCACGCCAAATGAATAAAGGGAAATATAAATGCTAATGCAGTAGTCACATAATTCTTTCTCTCGACTAGCGGCGTGGCAGTGCTTTTCTTTACAGACTACTTAGCGAATAAAGGGGCTTGGCATTCTCCTAACGTTACCTGCTGCAAATGTGAGTCCGGATCACTGTTTCTCCAGGCCTCCAGGCACTTTTAAGGGCACTGTAAGATATTTGCCTCTAATGCGCACAAATGAGGGGCCCAAATGGTCTTATTACATGGCCTCCCTCAACAGAGACAATACATCAGGTGAAAACACAGTGCAAAATGGAGAGCGTGATTGTTCTGGGAGCACAGCGCTCATTATTCAACACACACTCTATCCCTCTAAAGCACTGCCTCTCACTGACTCTCTCTCCCTGTAACACACACACACTTTCCACTCTTCAATCTCCCTCACTTGTCTCTGGTTTCAGTGGGTGCACATGCACGGAGCCAGCTACGTCCTGCCATGCTCGCTGTCCATCCATCAGTCCCGACGCTTTTGTTCCGCATATACGTAAGAGTAGCTAATGCACGTCTGGTGCCTCGGTGGATTAAATTAATATCGTTATTTACCGCATCACTCTCTGTCACATATGAATAGGAGAATGAGGAGCGGCCTTTGATCAACAGGCCAGCGTTTCGTCATGCTTCTCAAGTTGCTTGATGGACTTCATGCAGGATTTTGAGCTGAATGAAGAAAAGAGGCTGCTCAATGCATGGAAGTTAGAGAGCGTGAAAGACAAGCAGTCATTACACATCCTTATATGTGTGTGATTGAGGGAGTGAGAAAATGAAAGCCAAAATTGGAGTGAAAGTTATTTTGTGTGTATGTGTGTTGGTTACCTAGCGCTTGTACTGAACCACCCCTTGAACTCAGCGTGACCCCAGGGCAATGTGGGGTCAGTTGTCTATTGGCCAGGATAGATGGTGGTGTGGTGAAATCGCATTACAGACATCCCCTGGAGCCTGTGGGTTGTTAGTGCAATAATCAGTCATTGTTAGGCTATCGTTGCTTTAAGATTTAAACCCCCTTTCTGCCTCAACTCTGACAAAAAGCTATAGTAAGTACTTGAGGAAAAGCCTTAAAGTATGCCTGAATGTGTCATTTTAAACCATTAAAATAAATTACAATCTATTGTTTACTTAAAACGGTAGAGGCACGTATCTGCACCTTTCACCCTGAGTACAATCTAAAATTGTACTACATGAAATATACATAAACATACAAATGAGAAATGCTCCTTTGTTTTCTATGTGTGAAAAATAATTAGCCAGCTAGTGAAGTGCTAGTCAACTAGCCAGCATTTGTCACAGGTAGACACAAATAAGTCTTTATTTATTTATTTATTATTTATTTATTTATTTGTTTATTTATTTATTTTAATCAGAGTCTCTATTTAAGAGTAGCCAAAGCTGAGAAAGCATATCATAATATCAAAGATTTCAGTCCATGCTAGCAATAGCTAAGTTACTTAGCGAGCTAGGTTACTGCTAGCAAACTAACTTGCATTTGCTATTGGATTTCACTGTCTAAATTTACATTGTCTTTCTCGCAGAGATTTGTTTTCCAGTAGCCAACTGTGTCTATAAATATCATAACAATCAACACATCACTGACCTTGGTTAGTTTAGGTGACTAGCTAGCTTAGCACTCAGGCTCTTTGGCTAAACGGTTGTAAGTCCAGAGTGTATTCTCAAACATGATTAGGCAAAAAACCATGGAACTGATTTCATGGCATGCTGTAAACAGTTATTTTACAGAAAGAGTGAAAAAGCAGAAAATATGCCATTCAGTAAACCTTTTAAAAATAATGAGTTTAAGTTCATAGCTACTCATAGATACATTAACTTGGGCATAAATGAGGTTATAGGAAAAATGTCTGGAACTTCTGCATCAAAAATATGTCTTTATTGCAATTCAGATTATAATAACAAGACAAAAATGGGCTTTTTAAATATCCCACTATACAATAATTCCTAAATTTTCTCTCTCTCTCTCTCTCTCTCTCTCTCTCTCTCTCTCTCTCTCTGTCCCTCTGTCTCTTGGTTCTGTTTATGCAACACAGAGAAGACGAGAGAGATTACACACGGGGAGGGAGTATGCTCACCCGCTCTTCGGTGCCATCTGCCAGATCACATGACCCATCTGCTTGCCACAGCCCTGTCAATCAATCACCAACGCGGACAACAGAGGCTAGTAATCGCAGGAAGAAGATACACACTCATTCGTGCACACCAGCTCACCAAAAAAAAAAAAAAAAAAAAATGAAGGGCCCAAACTTAATCACGAAGGGTCACGTTAGGGAGTGGGGAACAGATTAAATTACCATGGTATTAGATACGGGAAATGATTTCTGTCAAAACCATCTTTACTGCAATTATAATATGTTAATTATGTATTTCATTAAGTAAGTGGATTAGAGGCCGCGCTGATGGAATCAGACTGAGGAGGGCTGGACAAGGCAGACCAGAAACATGCACACACACACACACACACACACACACACACACACACACACACACACACACACACACACACAGAGAGAAAGCGAGAGAGAGAGAGAGAGAGAGAGAGAGAGAGAGGAGGTCATGAGGCTGAAGGTCTCCATAATGAAGGGTGTGTAGAGGAGTGAGCTCTGAGGTGTAAGATACTGACACTATCATTGTGTCCCAATTGGAAAGCCGCTACCTGTATATGTGCTATTTTTGGGCAGCATTAGTGCATTCCCAAGACAAAAGCTATTCTATTTGGAAGCCAGTTGCCCTCCTAGGTACATTATTTTGGCCAAATTCCAGCACAAAATTGCATTTATCCTTTTTTTCCCCATGTAGGCAATCTCATAACTCAATGAAAGTTTCGAGAAACATCATGACCCAAACCCCTATATAAATTATTTCTTTCGTGGCTTGCTAACTGTCATATTTGTGTTTGTAGACTATCAGAAATCATTCTGTGGTTAAAATTAGCAGGCTACTTTTTTTTTTATGTATCATTTTTATTCTTATTTACAGCCTTATCCGTACTGCCCTGCCTCCAATAAATTGTCCTTGTTTTGTGTCTTTGCTATTTGTTCTGCAACAAAACAGTTTCCCTCAGGGATCAATGATTTCTCTATCTATGCATATTTCTATCTATCTCATGTAACTCATCCTATGTAGTCATTTCAGGAAACTAACTTGCTAGGCACTAATATGCTTGCCAGATATCTGCCCTCTATCTGCCCTCTTCCGCTTGCATGAGCTCCCAGATGCCCGCGATTGGCAAGTGTCACTGTAATCAACCAGAGAGAGAGAGTATGAAATTTTATTCACTTAGACTCACGATCGTTAGATGATTGAGTGAATTCTTTTCTGTTTCCCCCACTCAGGATGCCCATCATCCTGCTGTATGCAGCACCAGAGAAATAACAGTCATTGAGACCCATCTTCAGGTTAGCCAAAGATCTAGCCAACCAGCAGTTGGTCAAAAAAGATGCAATTTTTCCAAACATGACTATCATGTGCAGCATGATGTCTGGCACTGTTACATTCAACAAGATGGCAACCTTTAACTCTATAGCTAGGGTAGTTGTTTCCAAAATGGGCACAGCATCTGTTTGGAGGACCTGAAATCAATGTTAATTTTAAGTACAATATTGTGGTTAATGGTACAGTGGAACCTTTCGAGTGTTTTGCAAGATGAGCAAGAAATTTTAATACATTTTGACTTGATGAACGAGCGAGGTCTTGCAATACAAGTAGTATGAATACGCTTTGTCTGCCGAGCCTCTCGTGATCACAACTTCTCGCTCTCAATCACTGTGGCTAACTCGTATAGTCAACATCCGTGTTAGCGTAGAAAAAGTCTGAGGAATCCCTCACTTCAAATGAGATCAGGGAGATGTGTGAAATGTGGGAAAGAGTGCAAAACTTTGTAGAAAAGCACCACCTGAATAAGGCTGTAGCAGTGCGAGCGACGAATCTGTTTAATGACGATGCAATGTCGCATTTACATGAAATCCTCAAAGGAAGTAAAAGCAGCGATCATTGGATAGTTTCCTTGTTAAAGTCGCACGAAAAGAAAAAGATCCCAGTGAGCCGACAGACTGCAGTGATTCCGTGAGTTGTAGTGAAAATCAAAAGTGAAAGTCCTCTCCCCTCTCCCTCACACCAGCCACGAGGCTTTTTAAAGGTAAAGTGCAGGTTACATTGTTGTTGTCAGGTGTGGTGGGGTTGAATAACAAGAAACAGAAACTTAGTCAGAACCGAAGAAAGCAAACACTGGAATAGTAAGGCCTGGCAAGAGTGTGGAAAATGGCAATTAATGCCATTAGTCTTTTTATAGCTCCTGCAATCAGTCCCAATCCGGTACATGCGGAGGAAAACCAGGAAGTAGTCTTTAGTGGTGTGAGTTCTCTGACATGTGCTGCTATTGGGAGTGCTCAGAACAGGTGCGCTGCTCTGCACGGGCAAATTCGTGACAATTTTATGTATTTTTACTTTATATTTTGTATTAATCATTTTATATAAATATTTGTGGGTTGTGAAACAAATTATCTGAGTTTCCATTATTTCTTATGGGGAAATTCGCTTTCATATACGAGTGCTTTGGATTACAAGCACGTCTCCAGAACGAATTATGCTCGCAATGCAAGGTTCCACTGTATATCATATATCCATTGGAAAGTTAGAAATACTTTTAACATCAACTACATTATAATAACATTCTTAACATTTGCAAAACATGACATCACATGCACAAAGAAGATGGATATCATTTATAGTTGTCTTAGTTAAAGGTCCTCTATGTAGGATTCAACAACTTGAACGCACCTCCCTTACCCATCTCTTTCTAAACATGTATTAGAATGTACGGTAGCTGTCAGGTGCCTTCAATCCCTAAAAGACTAAAAAATAAATACGGTCCTCCATTTTTGAAAATTTAGGTTCACAAACTTGCTAGCCAGCACCAACAAACACTGAGTCCTCTTCTTTCTTCTTGCTTGTGTTCCTTTCTTCTTCTTTGCCATCCTTCTGGTGCCTTCATCCACATTCAGGCTGCACACTTGTAAATACACAAAACGTGGAAAGTGCTCTCCAGAGGTTTGTCTTTTCTGGGCTACTGTAGAGGTGCAACATGACAGCTGAATAGAGGTGGATCCACACCCTTTGTAGACATAAAGGACTCACTTTTATGCTCATGAAAACACAATGATTCGTAGTTACAGGAATTTATACACCGATGAAAACACGCTTTTGCATTCCATTATTATAGTGTACAAGCTGATTCCCCAGTGGCGTCGCTCACTGAGTGCAAGGGGAAAAAAATAAAAAGCAGCATTTATAAAATAAGTTTATTAATTACCAATTTTATTTTTCAACAAACAGCGGTCATACGTCATTTCCGTTTCAAACGCAAACAGAATTTTGTATGTTTAGACCAAAGTTTTCTTAAATAATTACTTACCAAATAGGGGTTTACTTCTTCTCAATATCAGGAAAATAACTCTCACACAAACAATAACAATTCGTAAAAACGATATAAAAAGATTAGTTAAAATCTAAGCGCTAGTTGCGCTGCTTCCGGTCATACGCACGTACGATAGGTTCTGTGGTCGCACATCATTTCCGTTTCAAACGTGAAAAGAATTTTATATATACAGATTATGGAACACATACTCTATTCCCGCTAATAGATACCCTCAAAATCCTACATAGTGGACCTTTCCGTTAGCTCATAAAGTTCTAATCTAAAGCACACTTTATATTACGATGCCAAACATGATGTCACCAATGTAGCTACCTTAAAAACATACAGCTACAAAGGTGATTGCTTTCACAAAGGACAAAGTATGTTTGGAGACCAAGTTCATCTTTGTTCACCGAACTTTTTTGGCATTTTGTCTTCACGTATGGTTATTACAAGGTATTAGAAGCAACAATTTTCTGGCCTGCTGTGACTGGTGTAAAAAAAAAAAAAAAAGGTAAGATCAAAAGAAAAATGTAAACGCTAAAGTGCAATGATCCTAATCTGTGCTTTTGTTGAATGAAGCCCTGTGTGACATCCATGTCCCTTAGAAAACAGTTTGTATACCATATATAGACATTTCTGCAGTACGGTGGCCTTGTAAATACCAATCCAATAGCAAGCATCAGAGTAAATGTAACAAAACGCTATGCTTCGACAAGGTATTTAACAGTCTGTTATGTGTCACAGTGAGATATTACATACTGTATGCTTAGTACAGCACTCCTTTCAAACACAGACCAAACTCCAATTTAGATGCAAATATGTGATAGGAATGCGGGACATCCCCTCTTAGCATAATGCATCTTTTTCCCCCATTCTAATTTCATATCTGACTGTTTGACAGACACCAGACAAAAGTGAATGTTATGTTGTGGATGTGGAAACAAAAAAAAGGGGGGGAAATAGCGGGGGGAAAAAATCAGACAGCCTCTTCCAATCTAATTAAATGTGTGTCTCACAGAAAGGCAGGTTATTGTGACTCTTTAGTGTGTTGCCATAGAAATAGTACTGATGGCAAGTGTGCTGCCTGTTAACTCACAACCATGTGTAAAATCATGCCTGGGTTGTTTTCCAACCTGCTTTGCCAAGATTCATTATGATACCACTTCACAACATCACTGTCAGTTGCAGGACCGTCCCTATATCCGGTGTATGCATGTATGCGCACGCGTGTGTGTGTGTGGGGGGGGTCATCTCTAGAGAGGATACATGTATTCTCCAATCAGGTCACACAGTATTGTTAAAACACCTTGTTCATATCAGTAGAGTCAAATTCAATCAGCGTATCTATTAACTATGCGCAACGGACGGATAAAACGTAGAGCTCAACAGAAGCAACATGGTGTCAAGACATTTTTTATATAACCCGAGCGCTCTTTTATATATATGACGGAAAGTTTTCCCCTAATGTCTTTTTTTTTGGCAAGCTGATAAGATTTAAGTATAGAAAACCTCATAAATATGCTAATGTATGCAAGCTAAAAAAAATAATAATAGGCCAGCCACAGACTCATAAACATATATCATTGCGCTTTCTCTTTTTGCCTCCGTCTGACTTTTTTCCCCCCTCGGTTTCTTATTATCATAGGACAATAATGAATTTATTTGCATGGCCTTATGTAAGTCTGCATCTGGCCGCAGCTATATTACTCTTCGACAAATCGCAGAACGTTTGATGTGGCTTTTGAAAGATATTTCGGGAAAACAAAGCCGTGCATAATTAAGACCCGAGACTACAATTAGAGAGTGTGTTTTGATTGCTATTGGATAATTATCTTGGGGATGGCCTGTTTTTAGACACCCTTCCAAGATGAAGAACGAGACGGAGAGAGAGAAAGAGAGAGAGAGATGCAGAAAGAGGGGAAAAAAAGAGGGGGAAAAATGTAACAGCACATATGTTCACGATTTAAACAACGGGAAGTGCGGAGATCTGGATTAAACGCAGGTGGACTCGACAGCAGGCTGAGTTCAGTTGGCTGCAGAGAAACACAGGGATTGTGAGACAAAGACGATTATTGGAGGAGCTCCACTGATATGATGAAACCCCCACTCTCTCTCTCTCTCTTTCTCTCTAGGGACATATTACACCTCTCATTATACTACTGATTGGCCTGATTTTAGCTGAGCAGCCCATAGCATCAGCCTGCCTGCACAATACCAATCTAGACATAGCTTTAATGAAAACGAAGTACAAAGATGCTGCGCTCACATTTTTGTGTTTTGGAGTCTTTGGAAATTTGGTGGGGTTGAAAGAGACAATGACGGAAGGCTCATTTTCCACCGCTTTCAATCAAAAGTTGAATTTTCTTTACTTTTTTCCCCCACCACGTCTTAGTGAAAGTACCACCAGAGTGTCTTTGGTTGATTTGTTTAATTCATTTCTTCTCAAAAACCTTGGGAAACACTAAAGAAACAGGGCTTGTTCCATATTTATGGGCATCGTTTTTATTACTTCATGTTTGCTCGATCATTTCGCAACGTTTTAAACATATGAACATGATAATCCATAAAAAAGAAGAAATTTAAAGATTCAAAGTCCTGGTTAAACGACACGAAGGATGAACCCATGTGTGTTTTTGATTGCTTTTTCATTCCTCTTTGGCGCTATTTGTTTCTACCCTGATTATATATCATGATCTACTTAAAACAAAGCCCAATCCCTCCATAGCGATGGCTCCATGATGTCTTTTCCATGATCCTTTGCTCCAAGCCCCACTGCTGTCGTCACTCGTTCTGCATTTCAACTCATTACGATGATTATTTTCAACGTGAACACGGCATTCATCTTGCTCTCACCCGAATAAACCCACTCCAGTCTCCCATCCTGCCCCCATGCTGAAGACGATGCATTGGATTTGAAGGCCGTTCATTGCACACAGCATAAGAAGATCTTTTTTTTTAAACCCCCGTCACTCTATCACTGAACTTGAAGCAAACAGTCTAATTTACAGGGCAAACTTTCCCCCCCTTCGATAGTCCGATTTGATATACTTCGATAGAGTCTTTCTTCCAGACACCATCAATTGTCTATGGATTTTTCCTCCCTGCTCTCAGCTCGAAGAGAAACAAAAAGGAGGTCTGGGCGGCCTCAAGCTTGAAAGCTTTTATTGATATCGATGCGGGAGGAATATTGCCCATTTTCAGCGTCGGATCAATCAGCCTGTCGTGCGGTGTTTTACGAGCCACGTCCCCGTTCTGAGGGGTGGCCCTGCATTTCATGTGCACGGGATTGTTTGTGTGTGTGTGTGTGTGTGTGTGTGTGTGTGTGTGTGTGTGTGTGTGTGTGCGTGTGTGTGTGCTTGTGTATGTGCATGTCTGAACTATGTGTTAGCATATCCTGTAAGCAAGGGTCAGGCTAAATTTGCTTCAGTGGTAAATATATTGGGATGCACAAAAGGATTTTTAGTTTCTCATGGTGGTCAGTTTAGCTTCATGGTGAAATTTATGCTGTCAGGATGGCAGCCTGGAAGTGTCAGCCAATAGAAAAACAAGAGGGCAGAGACTGGGCTGTGGTATCACTTTAAAAAAAAAAAAAAAAAAAAAACTTTATTCTTCATATTTTTTCTAAAGCAAAATGGATGAATCTTCCAGTTACACCAGGTTTTTGCACTGTTATTTGCTCAACGCTGCTTTTTCATGCACAGTTGCACCAAGAACAACCAGTTTGTTTAAAAACCAAAGCAGAAATCCTTTCTTTTTTGCACTTTTTGCCATTTCTCTGGCTCTGACTGTGCTCCTCAACCTAACATGCTTTACTTTAATCCTGCATATTAGCCATTTGAATCTCTGCACATCAGCAAGTGTCCCTGTCATTCTGAGAAACAAATGTTACGGCGTCTCACAGACTGCAAGAGCTACTCTGTGCGTTTGTGTGTGTGTGTGTGTGTGTGTGTGTGTGTGTGTGTGTGTGTGCAGTGCGGAGATGCTCTAGTGCCCCATGGTACTAGTTAGCGTGGTGGCTGGCAGCTGGAGCGGGCTGATGGAGTGTGATGAGGGGAGCGGAGCATCACGATCACGCAGCCGAGAGATGGAGGAGGGGGGTGGGGGGGTTTTGCGGCACACCTGGCATCCGCCACAGATGGGCATAATCATCTCCTCCCCTACCACACCACCCCACCCCAAGCCCACCTCCACCGTCTCACCCGCTTCAGCGCATACACACACACACACACGCACGCACGGCCATCCAGGCAGCTTTATTTGGTGAAATCTGAGCTCAAATGCACCGCCTATAACTAATTATACCAGCATAAACAGAGAACAGATACATATGGACTACCATATGTACATTTTGTACACTATAGTAGATCCAGTATATACATACATGATGGATATATGCAAACACATAAAGCGTGAACTTGGCAAGTACCCATGTTTCCATATCCGTCCTCCAAAAACCTTCATATTACAACCGAGGTCTATTATCATCCTGCTGCTGGAGCTGTTTGTAGAGCATCAGTCCTTTAGCAGAGTGTGTGCATTCTGCAGCATGACACACTGGTTGACAGCTTAACATTTATTAGAACACAGGGTACAAATGAGACACACTTTGCACCAGAGCTCACTGAAGCACTCGAGATCACACACACACACACACACACACACACACACACACACACACACACACACACACACACACACACACACACACACACGTAAGTAAGTACTGTACCCTGTCTATTCTGTTCGACTGTGAATACATTACACAATCAGGTTGAGCAATTAAACACATCCACGGGGACCTACACGTGGAAAACAAACAAGCAAACAAATCCTAATGGCTGCGAGAACAGCCGTGCTCCTGAGACGCCTTCAGAGTCACTAAGGTTTTGATTCGTGTCATTACTGAGCTTCAGGTTTGACACAACAGAGACGCTTTGTGTGCGCGTTCGAACGTAATTGATATAGTTCACAGGCGTGTCAAACTAGATTTGGTATTTTTAGCCAAATTGGTAATGCTAGATAACATTAAGATGCACTGATTGGTTGTTCAGAACTACATGTCCCATTTGATACGAAGGATTCGGTTGGCGCTTAAAGGAAACCATCACCCCAAAGGTCATGACGGATTAAATCATTCAAACCGATAATGTTGAAAATAATCAACAATATGGCGGGGTGATGCGGCCTGACATGAAGCAAAGTTACCGTCATCGCCTTGAAGTGGATTGGTTTTTTTCCCTGTTATCTCAGCATGTCTGAAAGTGTTTTATTCCTTTTATAACAAAGCAATTTGCCAGTGCTAACGAATAAAGAATGACACTTTGTATGTTTCATTTATTTATAGTTATATTTAATGTTGTGGAACATCTGCGAAACAAATTCATTCTTGTTATCACTTTTTATTTTAATAGCAGCTGTAAACAGTTCCCTCCCCAGTTACCCCCCCCCCTTTTTTTTATCTCTCTGGACGTTAATAAGATGAAACAATGCAGCTTGTCCTGTTACCAAGAAACCACAAAGCCCTCTGTACTGAAGATGTTCCCATGTTGGTAGGAATAAGCTTTACCTTTGACTGTTACAAAAAACACTGGTACTGGAGACTCCTTCCAAAACTGCTGAACAGAAACTTTC
>JAQLOM010000023.1:7753087-7763914 GCA_030068315.1 Chrysichthys thysi
ACACACACACACACACACACACACACACACACACACACACACACACACACACACACACACACACACACACAAGAGTGGCCTGGGCGTGAAGTGTTAAATCTAAGTCTTGTGACTGATCCCTACTAACACCTTTCCCACATTGTGCACTGATCTCGCCAACACACTGACACTCATCTTTCCTTTCATTCTGCTTCCGACAAACTTGCAAGCCAAGACACATCACGTTATTGCAAAAAACAAAACATTGTCATTTTAATGCTGCAGTAGAAAAAAAGGTTATATGAAGTCATATAATGGGTGGTTCATTGTCAACAACAACAAAAAGAGAATCACGGCACAGAATGCATAACAGTGCCTGTGCTGTTTACATGCCAATATTTTACACATTATATTTCCATTCACTGGCAGCTGTCAGTTATTTCAGCAAATTAACTGCCAAAAATGTAGCAGAACTGTCAATCGGAGGAAGGGTAACCATGGTTACCCTTCAGATCCCCCCAAAAATGATAAAGCTGCAGTGTGGAATCATGGGAGAATAATTAGACAGAACAACATAAAAGTTACCAATCAAAAAGGCATTCTACAATATAAAACAACAACCAAGAGTGCTTATAAATAATAGGTTACATTTGTGGAATTCCTCCTTGCATTATAAAGTAGCATCTTTTTGTACAACCTTTGAAATGTTCAAGAAACGATGGAACAAGTATTGTCTTGTACAAGAAGTTTAACCCTTTGAGCACGAGGTGGAAATAAAAGATTAGGGTGGGTTTTTTTTTTTTCCTCTCAATTTTATATCATCTGATTAAATAACATTTATAAAACTATTGTGCAAAACAATTTAATTAATGTCTTCATATATTGTGCACCAGTAGATAGTCATACTCCTCTTAAATTAAAAATATAAAATGATGCATAATTTAAACAGAAATTAGTTTATATGTTTATATGTACATTTTTTTTTTACACCGACCTGAATTCAAAAGGCCCCTGATTTCAGAAAACTAAAAGGCTGATATTTTGAATTCACACGTTTTGCATCAGAAACCACTTAGGTATCGTCTATAGTATTCTTTTCCCAGTTTTCTTATTTGATTTTGTGAGGTACCAAGGTACACAATAATGTGGCCTCTCAAATGTAATTTATTTGAGTGTGGGCATGTCCAATCTCTAGTTTCTCTCTCTTTTTTTTTACTTTCGATATTCTGGACTGGTAATGTACAAGATTTTGCACGTACTCAGAGGGTTAAATTTTGTCTGCTGACATCAGCACACACAGGTCACATTAATTAAAAAAAGAAGAGAAAAAAAAGAGTTTTAGTTATTAAAAATTGAACTAAATCAATTCATCAATGCATGCAGCTTACTGCATCTGAGTGATGCCCGAAACAAAAAAGTAAAAAAAAAAAAAAGTAAAAAAAAACCCAAAACAAACAAACAAACAAAAAAAAAACCCAGAAAAAACAAAAGAAATAAAATTGAATCCAATTTACACAACTTCCAAATACATACAACTTCATTAAGTTTTTCTTATATACCTTCATATTTTACCAGTGACAACAGAACCTCTTCACTCAACACTGCACAGTTAGAAAATTACCTTTTTTGTTTTTCTTTATTTTTTACCTAAAGTGAGAAAAGAGAACGTCTGTGAACCAGAATGAGTTATTCCAGAAGGAAAACCCACACATCATGTGCCGAAACTAAACAGTAGTTTTATGGCATCTATGTGCAGTTGTGTCTTTGTTAGTCATCATAAGTTCGTCTTGGTTTTAAGAAATATTAGAGAGAAGGCTTCAGAGAAAGGATGAGAAACAGGAGAAAGACAAAGTATTGAGTCCTTGATCAGCGCTAAGGTTTCTCAAGTTCACAGACATACATAAGATGGTCCTCAGGGGATTTGCCATGAGTCTTGCTCAGGTGGAGTTTTACAGCGTGCTTGCTAGCAAAAGTCCGGTTGCACAGTTTACACTGATATGTCGCGCCACAGGCTTCCTCGTCTGGGGAAGGGGAGTGGGAGTTGGAGTGTGGACTCGGGTTGGAATTGGTGTTAGGGATTGAGTGGGTCAAGGCATGGGCTTGAGCTGACAGCAGTTTCTCGGAAAGCCCCTTCGTGTGATGTGATATCTGGTGGACTAGCTGCTCCCCAGATAACTTAGCCAGGTCCCTAAGCCGAAAGCCTAGATGTGACTCAAGATGGCTGACGTAGGTGGAAGGGGAGCGTATCTGTGAAGCACAGTCACCACAGAAGAACATGGGATGGCCAGAATCAAGGTTTTTCAGGAACTTTGTGCCACCTGTCCGCCTCAACTGGTACTTGACGTTGGCCAGCCAGTGGCTAATGGTAGTCATTGAAAGGCCAGTGAAGCGAGAGATGTGCATGCGTTCCTGTGGGCTGAGGTCAGACATAATATACTTGCCATCACTCGTTTGTCTCAAGCTGGAGGCAAACTGTGCTTGCAAGATAAGCAGGTGCTGAGGGTTCCAGTTGGACTGCCGACCCTTGCGCTTCTGAGCTGGTGATATGTCTTCAGAGTCCTCATGCGTAGCACCATCTACATCTGATCGCTCAGACAAACTGGTTGGTGTGGAAGATTTGGAGACATGGCTTTCTGTTAAGTTGCGAAGCATATCAGAGATGTCGGACAGCGCATTTTCACGCAAGGGTGAATTAGACATGAATGAAGCCACAGCAGATGAAGCCTTGGCCATAGTAATGGTTGAAGAAGGTGACACTGAGGAAGGAGTTGAAGTGGAGGAGGACAAAACGGCAGATCCCAGGGAGCTGCTCTTTTCACTTTTGCCTTTAGTCAGGTCAATGGGCTGGTCATTGTTGATGTGGTAGAAGTAGCGGTCAAGATGCTCGTTTGTCTTTTTGGTCTGTGCTGGAGTGGAGGCAGCGATAGCTGCCTTCTCTGCCAGACTGTTGCTCATCTTGAAGAGCATGCTCATGGGGTCCAGAGATGGAAGGGCAGGTTTAGCAGCTTTACCTAGGTGGACATTCATGACAGACTGAAGCGCACTTAAGGGATTGACAAATGGCTGTTCTGGGGGATGGTCTGTTATAATTGCAGTGCTGCTGCACAGAGATGAGACTGGGGTTTTGACAGCATGTTCAGTGCCGTTTTCTAAGGGCTCTTTTGTGAGGGCCTCACCATTGGAGTCCTTGTGAGCATTTACTGTCCCGTTGGTCTCTGGGGTTTTGACTCCTCTGCTTTCTTTGGGCGAATCCCCTCTGGCAGACTCTCCAGCTTCACTACTGCAAGGAGAGGGAGTGGTTCGCCTTAGAGGGGAAGCTCGTGCCGTCGTGTCCCTCATTTTCTCCTCCACTTTGGCCACTTTCTCGGTTACTTTTTTGACAAGTTCCTCCATGGCATGAAAGTTATTTTTGGGTAGAGGTGAGGTCTGACAACTTGGAGGAGAGAGAAGAGGTTGATTTTTGGTCGGGGATAGGATCTCTTCACCCGAAAACATGTACTTCAGTGGGGAGCTCTTTCCTGAGTTGCGTAAGGAAAGTTTCATGATGTTTGGGAGCTGATAAGCAGCATGGATGCTGGGATATCCTCCCCAGCTGGGTGTGCCATTCTGTGCTTTGTTGATGGCAGATGTAACTGTGTTTTCCAGTGATTTGAGAATGTCCATCCCACCTTTAGGGCTCTCTTCCAGATCTTCTTCGGTCAAATAAGGATACTTCGAAGAAATGTCAAACTTCTCCTCAGCTTCATCTTCTGTTGCTTTTTTCTCCTTGCTGGTATTAGTGGTTTCCTTTGTGCACTCTTCTTCCTTTTCTTCTTTTTTTATTTCCATAGCAGTTATGGCAGGGGATATGCTGGGTGGAGGGGGTGCAGGAGGAGGTGGGGAGAAAGCTGTAGCAGCCAATGGCACTGACTGTACCTTGTCTTCACTAGAGGTCATGATGTTAGGGGGTGGATTGGTTGGTGCCTCCATAATAGGCTTGCCCTTCTTGATGGCAGAGTTGGTAACCTTGATGAAGTGCCCAGTAACCATCATGTGAGCTGTTAGCTCCTGAAGGGTGTCATGGGAGCTTCCACATTCCATGCATTTCAGGATCTGGGATTTTCGAGACTCAAACTGCCATGCATAGCTAGCACCATTCTGATGCCCATAGCGATTATTAGGAGTGATGTAGGGATTGGCTGTCTTCTGCAAGAGGTCACTGGTGTCGGTGAGAGAGGGCTTGGGTGTTCCCCCATTGGAGTCTGGGGAGCTGGGCAGATCCAGCTCAATGGGGGCTCTTTTCCGAGCAGAGGAGATGATCTTGGCTGCCACGGGTGTCACGGGCTCCTTGAGAGGCACTTTTTGATAGTGTTTCGTCTTGATCATATGAACACTTAGATCCTGTAGTGACTCAAAGGAGTGGCCACAGTACATGCACTTAAGTACTTTCTGAGCATCTTCCTTGCCTTCCATCTCCAGCAGGGAACGCTTGCGTGGTTTGGACCATCGCTTAGTGCCCTCACTGTCTGTCTCATGGTTATCATCTCGGTAATGGCCTGTTTCATTCATATGCACTGTAAGCTCAACAAGTGTATCATAGGCAGCACTGCAGTCTTTACAACGGAACTTGCTGGCACCTGTGAAGATGGAGCCATAGAGCTTGGTGCTCTGCCGGTACAGCTGCACAGTGCTAAAGAGGTTAGGCTCAGAAACTGGGTGTAGTATTCTGTTCTGGTTCTGTGAAACTTGCTGCAAGGTTTTAGCAACAGCAGACTGGTGCCAGTCATAGCCCCCACTACCACAGCTACTGCTGCTGCTACTACTGCTGCTGCTACTGCTGTGGCTGCGTGGGGGTTTTTCAGATGGAGGCTGCGTCATATTCAGCGACGACCAGTACGAATTGGTCAAGAAGCTGGTGTAAATCGCCTTCATCTGCTCAAGGCTGTCTGGGCCTGCTGTGGATGTTTCCTCATTGCTGGGTGGGGCCACAGCTGTTGTCTTCATGGGTGTAGTTGCATTAAGTGGCGTAAGTGGCTCCTTGGCAGTGCTATCCTCCTCATTCTTCACCGAGGCACTCTCAAAATCTGACATCCTGTCACTGGTCTCGCTGAGGTGCGATTCGCTGTCCATTTCATGGCTGGAGAGGTCTGCTGTTGGAGAGTCGTGGAAACCTGGCCGGTCTTTCAGAAGAAAGTCCTTGTCCTGGCACATGTATTTAACGGCTGGCTCCTCCTCAATCGCTGAATCCTCTCCCTCTACATCCTCATCCATTAAAGCAGCTTCTTTTAGCTCCTCAGGAACATATGCTGCAGGAACAACAAAGAAAGGACATACAAAGAAACGTGTTATTGCAGTGCCTAATTATGAAGATTTTACTTTCTGCATTACTCTGAAAAGCAGATGGACAGCTGCTTGCGTCCACTAGCAAAAAAGACAACAGTCTCATATCATACACTCTTGTGGTATTTCCACTTGAGTTCACTACCGCACGGTAACACCAAATGAAGATTTTTTTTCTTTCTCTTCTTTCAAGAGGAGAGAGAGCAAGAGAAAGCATGCACGAGAGAGAGAGAGAGAGAGAGAGAGAGAGAGCTAGAGAGTGAGACAGTAGAAAGAAAAAAAAAGAGAAAGAAAAAAATGTCTCTTCAAACCCAAGTTGCCACCTTATTCTTCTCAAGGGGCAACAGCTTGAAATTAAAACTAAATTTGAAATTAATGAAGCACATTCTGGAGGTGGCATTCGTTTCTGAAGTAATAAATTACTTGTATCAACTTTAGAGACAGCGGTTCCTGTCTGTCAATTAATATGTCTTACGCTACTTCTGCAGTCTCTAATGCATTCCCTAACAGACACACTCGCCATTTAAATTAAGAAAGCATTTTCACTCATTACTCGGCAAAGGCTCGCCAGCTCGTAAATAAGAATGAATGTATGTATGTTTCGGATATAAAATCTACCCCCACAAAACACATTTGCGTCAATTACGAAAGATTAGAGGGTTGAAAGTTATTATTTACTGTTTAGCCTGGAGTGTGTGCACTCAGCTCACATTTGAATACAATAGCTTATGAAATAAAATGATTCAAATGTGGAAGGCGTAAAGATGGCACTGAAGCAGAAAACATCTAATTGTTTTCATTTATTGTCATTTTTGCAAGAACAAGGAAAAATGCCAGAGAACAACAGGAGAGCAACTGAGAAAATCAGAGAATGGGAGCGGGGAGGGGGGTTATAGGACGTTGGGGTAATTCCGCGCATTCCGACGTGTAACTGTTCGTCACACGCTGACCAGGTATGTAAACAGCTCCGAGAGAGGGTGGTATGCAGGGCTGTTTATTGAACGTATTCTATCATTTTAAATGTCCGCACGAGTCAAACTATCTACGCTACAATTCAACGCACAGCACATAGATTCAAATCGAAATACAGTATCTGTCAGGAGGCACTGTGAAAGCTTAAAAAGTGTTTTAATGCACCTAAATTCGACATTCGCTTAAAACGTGTTATGAATTTCATACACAAACAGCTCCTTTTCCCGGCACGGCAAACCTCACAAGAATGGAAGCAACGCGCAGGCGTCTATTGTACAGGAATTTAAAAAAAAATCAGGAGTGAAAATTACACAGTCATCCTTAGGAACGCCTTTTTGTAGCCCTCGGCAGTGTGATGGCACGGGATCGGCAGGACCGTGCGCGCGCACACACACACACACACACACACACACACACACACACACACACACACACACACACCTCTTAGCTTCCAGTTATAGCTGAATAATGCACACATCATGCCTCTAGGCATTCTGTGTAGTTATTCAGGCTTTTAACATTCTCCATGGGGAAATGTGTGATTCAGATTAATTTACAAATTTCCCCATTAATGTTTAGAATTAGATTTACAATAATGATCACACGATACATATTGCTCCTTCATAGACGCCGCTGACTCGAGATATTATCTCTACGCATGCATACAGTGCTTCAGGAGTGAAAGTTTTAAAAAAGCACAGATATTGAATTGGGCTCCTCATAATGTAATGCCCAACAGCCATCACATAGGATACACACATACTGTAACACATGAACACGTGCACGCACACACCACCATCTGTTCAGAATCAACCAAAAAGACAGCTGTTTAAGAGAACAATGGCTTCGTTCAGGAAGCAAAACAGCACTTTACATCAAGGCCAAATGGCAACAAAAAAATCGTCCTCCTCTATACGAAACCTGCGTTAAAACCCGGGATTATGCCCCCCCCCCCACACACACACACACAAGCCCGTCCGCGCACAAACACGCACGCACGTGAATACCTTAAGCGGCAGACTATATTCTTAGGGTGAAAATCCTAAATAAGCCTCGACAAATACTGTTCAGACCGACCTTGAAAAGAAATACGGAAAACGAATAGGATGTAACTCTAACAGGGGGGAGAGCGAGAAGGAATATAGAGAAGGTCGTGCTTTATCATTGATTAAAATGTCCTCTGTTAGGATAACCTTGACCTTAACAGCAGGGGCAGGACAGAATTGGCAGAAGAAACTGCATACACACCTAACTAATTTGTGTATGAAAAAAGGACAAAATTATTCCAAAGTCATTTGACACCAAACACAAAATCCGACTTGCCTGACAACATGGCAGTCCGCCCGATGGCGAGCAGAGAGAAAACGAGTACAGAGGTGAAAGAGGAGAAGGGGGGGAAAAAGAGCAGGAGGGTTGCCTGGAAAGACCCAAATGCTTAACACACACACACACACACACACACACACACACACACACACACACACACACACACACACACACACACACACACAGTTGCCCTGGCCATGATCCAGGCTGTTCTGCCCCCAATGTACCCAGACTCGATGTGTTCTAGCTGGGAACAATATTACGTTTTCATCTCCAGGTTCCTCCGTTTTCAGTCCGGGTCTGAACCCACCACACAGGTGCTCTTTTAATTAGAGAACAGGATGCTCCAGTGCCGAGCGTGGCAGAGAGGGGAGGAGGAGGGAGCTCGAAATGAGAATAACCTTCCCAATGAATTGGCATCAGATCGGTAGGTAGAGGTTGATCTAATTTACACTTGGACGTCCGGAGAGACGACCAGCAGAGAGCGCAGCTTTGAACGCTGGAGGTGAGCGGCACCTTTCAAACTGAGAGGAAACTCTGCCTGGGTTTTCAACCACAAACCAATGCGAGATTTTATAGCACGGACAGGAAGCTTCAGCAAGGCCTGAATGATGAAGCGAAATCTCACGCTCCTTCATATGAAAATCAGGCCTTCTATTAAAATATGACTCGCCATAACTGCGTTCCATTCCTTTATCATTCGCCTAATTTGAAGCAATAGAGGAATATCCATTGTCAGATAACAAGCCTGATGAGTCTTCCCAGATTCATGGATGATTCCGGACGTCCTTCATATTTGATGGTGAGCATATAGAGAATAAATGTAGTGCAACGGAACTATGAACTATGGGTTTATTTTAAAATGCAAAAAAAAAATAATAATAAAATAAAATAAAACATCGACAAAACTTTCATTCATCATAGTACACATTGGATTGAAAAATTCTCCGTTGTGGTAATATCAGTGCCATGAAGCTGTTGGTTAAGTTATTTGGTAAATCTTCCATGTGCAAAACTAGCAACTAAACTTTCTCAAAAGCAGCAGGCTCTTCCGCTTATAGATGGACGACAATAAAGCAGCAACCCTAGCGTGAATAGCTCCGCCCCAGACAATTTGCCACTCAAATAGTTTTGCTACCACGCATGAGGCATAAGAACATGCTGAGATGTCAGTGCGTATCAGTGACCACTGCCTCGTTCTACAACATGTCCTCCATGTACACACATACATTCCGAGTACCGGTAAACTTTTGCCCATTCGCACATTAACCGTGGATCGGGACCGCCAGTGTGTTCCCGACACGGGTCTTAGATCTTAGTGAAGTATATGTGTAGGATATCTGCAGGCTTCCGCGATCCTCCGGTACTTCTGGGCGTGTGAATGAGAAGGACAGGACGAGAGAGTGAACTACTTGGTAATTAAATCTGCTATATATAGCCCCCAAAGCCCACATTTATAATGGGAGGTATCTCTCTTCTAATGTGGCACTATCTGCAACGTGATATCATTAGGGGGAAAATGGTTTGTAGCCTTAAGCAGACAGGCTGTCTGTGTGCGGCTGGAGAACGAGAGATAGCGCATATCTCTTTCTCCTCTCGCCGCTCGCTTTCCATTCTCCTTCTCCTTCTTTCCTCTCCTCTCCTCTCCGGCTATCATGGGCGGCGTTAATGAAGTTAATTGAATCTGAGATCAATAATGCTTAATTATTGCGATTTGACGCACACGGACAAATTGCTGGGGAGGCCAGAAGAGTTTGTGTGTATGTGCATGGGTGTGTGTGTGTGTGTGTGTGTGTGTGTGTGTGTGTGTGTGTGTGTGTGTGTGTGTGTGAGAGAGGGTGAGAGAGTGTGTGTGAGAGTTTGTGTGTAGCACTGGGGTGGGATAGGGGCCATGAGCTGGAAAGAGAGAGCGGACAGGCACGCCATCGATCCCAGAGAGACGCCCATCGACCAGGCCCTCTGACGGATGGAGGCACCTCGCCGAGAAGGAAGAGCGAAAGAGAGAGAGAGAGAGAGAGAGAGAAGTGAAAGTGAGGGCACTCTACACTTCAACCATGCCCAGCCCCAGAAAGAGGGGCTGTAGCGTATGAAACGACAGCCCTATTACCTATGGAATTACTCAGACCTTGTTTACACACTGCATGGTGCGTGGTGAGTGTTAATTACATGGGCTACAGGGCCAGCCGCTGTGTAACAACATGTACTTTTCCCTAATTGTCCCAACACACTTAGCAGGAGGCTGGCCGTTCTTCTTTACGCTCGACTCTATATAGGAACCGGAGGGTTCCCGCCAGCCGGAAAATCGGCGAGCATTTCGAGTATTCGAGGTGCGAGTGATGACAGACGACAGCGAGCGAGAGAGGAGGCAGCCCGGATTAGAGGAGAGAGAGAGCCGAGGAGGTGCAGCGGCAGCCGCTGAACACAGAGCGGGTAAACATAGACGCTAGCACAACTAATCGCCAGCTCATGCCACTCAGCGGGAGAGGCTCTGACAGTCTGCGTGCATGTGTGTGCGTGTGAGCGTGTGTGTGTGAGAGAGAGAGAGAGAGAGAGAGAGAGAGTGCATGTGTGTGTGCGTGTGTGTGTGTTTACACACCCCCGCGCTCTCTGCTAGTGCATGACAACCGGTAACCACTCTGGAGAGCAGTGCTTCCCTCACCATGCTCCTTAACACTCTCGCTAAAGCTCTGAGTCTTGCAAGACGACAGCTTCCTCTGCGCGCACGCCGTACATATTTCAATCCGTAACTTTCAGAGATGTGTAGATTTGCATTTGTGCAAATGAATGCATTTAGGGTTAGACAATGAGCGAGAGAGAGAGAGTGAGAGCGAGAGAAAGCACACGAGTGCGAGAGACAGAGATCAAGCTTAGCTCATGATCCTCTGCTTAACCCCGAACTGATGAAGCAAAAAGATATCGCCAACTGTTAAAATAACCGTGGAATAGAAATATTATTGGATCGTCGTGGACTTCAGTTGTGTCTCATACAGGCCGCGTTCAAAAACACTTTTGTTGGCAGAGTGCTGTCTTAGCCTTATCGCATCGCAAGATCATTTCCAATCAAAATCTTACATGTGCTTCTTGGAACGCTTCCTCCAAATATTTAAACCTTGAGGGTGAAACACCACAGCGCCGATTTTCCCATGGGTAAACACACGCACGCACACGCGCGCACACACACACACACACACACACACACACACACACACACACACACACACACACACACAC
>JAQLOM010000023.1:7767908-7781557 GCA_030068315.1 Chrysichthys thysi
TGCATGCTCCAGGTCTTGCAGCAGTAGGCACAGCAGCGAAATAATAGGCATTTCCCAGCCCATAATGCTGGGTGTTAGGCAGTGGCAGCTCGCTGATTTAGGTACTAGGTAGAGACGTCAATCTGAGGGTCTTAGAGGAGAGAACGAAAACGAGAGAGAAAGCGAGAGAGAGAGAGAAAGAGAAGCTCCTAATGGAGGCCTTGCAGTCATCTCGGCGCTGCCTTGCTGCCTCTTCTCATTCAGCATGTCACAGGATATCCATTACCTGCCAGTCTCCTCTGATCTCCTTAGACAGCCCTGATCAAAAGATGTCATTTGACCTACTCGGCTGCTCGGCGCGGCCCGGGCTTGGGGGAGCACTGTAGGTCGCTGCAGGGCCGAAGAGAGGTTCTGCGCCCGCAAATAAAACGACATCATTGCTTCAGCGTCCCGTCATGTTCTCCGGACGATTATGATAATGGCGTGGCACGAACGGTCGAGGTGGCTGCCGCAGCTAATGCGCGAGATATACCCTCGCTCTCCCTCTCCTAGTGATTGGGTCAAGGCACTCTCCTTTTTCCTCTCTCTCACTCGCTCTCTCTCCCTTTTTCCCTTCCTGAGAGGCGAGGCGTGCTTGTTGAGGATGTCAGGGTTAATCTGGGCACGTTTGAGCTGGCAAACAGAAAGAGATTTGCTTTATTTTGATACAGCGGGCAGACAGGGCCGAGCTCAGAATGGACTCCGAGAGGGCCTGATTGCCTATGATATTGCTTCTGCTTCATTCGATAGTGCCGTTTCTGAGCTACAGGCTGGACATCAAACCAGACACGTAATCTAAATACGATTATGCACACAAACAAAGCCTGCACTTACGCTCCCGAACGGCCGCCAAACACACACACACACACACACACACACACACACACACACACACACACACACACACACACACACACACACACACACGATACAGGAAATGAAGAAAACGATATGATACGTAGCTGAAGCTGTTGCGGGCTGCGAGTTGGTGCCGGCTGTGCCGGGGCAATAAAAGGCTAGAAAACGCGTCGGGTTTTAGAGGGGAGAAAAACGGCGTGCAATAAAGCGGCAAAGCAGCAGTGCTCCGAGGCAATTTAGACTGCAAAACACAAACCATTAAGTTTGTGCATTATCTTTTAATTTAATCTGGAATGATTTATAATCCATCACGCAAGGCTTCAACCATATCCAATTATTCTCCGTGCCTTGATTGACAACAAAGGTGATTTATTAAGCTAATAAAAACCGATGTGAAGCCGAACAACCCTCCCCTCCTTCCCATTCAACCCCCCTCCTGCCCTGAGAAATAAGCAACCTGACGGAGACAGTAAAGAGACACACACCCATGCCCTTGGATACAGGTCTGGGGTCAGTTATGTCGTTCGGATTATAATAGCACACGTTAAGGGTCGAGCAGACAGGTTGCTAGGTATTCGCTTCGGGAGGTGGGCTACGTTTCACCGTAGGACGTGATCACGTTAGCGCTCGCTTAGAAGGAAGTCATATCCCTTGGCATTCCTAAGAAGGAACGACGTTACTATCGTTTGTAGTCCCAGGATGAAAAAGGGGGTTTTTAAACACACGACATAGCTAGGACTGCTCAATGCGTTACTCCAGTTTATCGTAATTATGATAAAACACTGTCGCGGCGTGGTTTCTTTAAAGCGTAGCACAATTAGAAATATTTTGAGAAACGCCGACCACCTGTAAAACGCATCAAAAAGATCTATATCAAGTGTGGAAACATATCAAATATCATATCAGAACTTCAGTAGTCGCGCTCCTTGTAAGTGTAGGAGTGCTTGATTAGCTACGGATTCATTTTATTGTTCATTTATTGTTTCCCCTCGCGTTCCTTCTGAAATAGTATTTATTCAGTTATAACTTTATAAATGTATAACTTTAACCCTGTATTGAAGACCTCAGTAGTGTACTAGTGTTTCTGCTAGTGCTTCTTTTCAACAAATCTTTAGAGAGGTGCAATCGTAATGCTTATTGTTAACCAGGAAGTCTTCCAAGTCTTCCATATTTTCCATGTGTAATGAAAAACAAATGAGTGAGAGAGAGAGAGACAGAGAGAGACAGAGAGAGAGAGAGAGAGAGAGAGAGAGAGAGAGAGCGAGCGCAGGGTGCGAGTCAGATCGTATGAAAATGTCACCCACTGCAGAGTGAAGAGCTTCTCTGCAGCGTCGCCGACTGATGCTGTTATGTCTCTAATTCCTCCGCTTCGAGTGTATGTCATCTTCCCGCACCCGTTATCATCTCTGCTCAATCACTTTACATTAATGAATTGCACGGACCGCGACAGGTGCGGGGAAATGGCTGCGTTTTCATAAGAAAATAAAGAATTAGTTTGTTTGCCGCATTGAGGACATGCAGAACTGGTGAAGGTGCCTAATGAGCCTTTAAGCCACTGGATCAAATCAAAGGCGGCCTGTGCTAATTCTACAAAATCACCGCGAGAAACGGAGACGTGCGTTTGTTCTAAAAATATTCTATACCACAGAGGGCGAGTGTGCGAGGGCGTGTGCGCTTGCGATCCTTTCCTGAGTTTATTGTGTGTCTGTGGGTGTGTGTGTGTGTCTGTGTGTGTGTGTTGGATGGCTCATAAACCACGGCAGGACACATTAATGTCCACAGTGTTTTGCCTGCACTGGTAAACACACAAACCTTCTTGGCTAATGATGCAATACGAAAACCAGCAATCAGAGGCCTTCATGGATAGCGGCACCGCCCTCAAACACACCAATCCCACACACACACACACACACACACACACACACACACACACACACACACACACACACACACACGGCACTGTAATGTTAGAAGTGCATCCTTAATAGGTGCTGGAGAAAATGTCTCGCTGCTGTGTCAAACCATATTTTTTTTGTTTGTTTGTTTTTTTTGCATTTCCATGAAATGTCATAAAACTTTGAATGAATGCTGTGGATGTCGATACACACATAACGAGATGAAGGGTCAAAGGGTGGAAGATGAGGAGAATATTAAAAGTAAGAAGTAAAAGAGTGTTCAGCATTTCCTCTGTGTAATCACAAACTCTAGTGTTATCTCTCTCTCTCTCTCTCTCTCTCTCTCTCTCTCTCTGTCTCTCTCTCTCTCTCCTAGATCAAACATGTAGCGGTTCCACCATTATGCCGAGAATGGCTCTTGTAACTCTTGTAATGCATGACAGTAAAAATGTGAAGCAGTTCCAGCATGCCAGCTTGACAGAGATGTAAAAGTCGTCGTGTGCTGTTATTTATGGCTGTGTGAATGACTCTGCAGAGAGTAGGGAAGTTAGGGTTAGGGTTAAGGTTAGGAGTGTGTGTAAACCAGGGTTAAGGCACAAGAGTTGACCCTATAAGTACTATAAGTCCAGAGGCGGGTTGAGGGCTGGAGGAGGGAAAGCCGAGGAGAGAGAGTAGGCTCGCTTTGTGTGTGCTACGTGCCGAAACGAAACACAGTAGGATGTAAACAGGATGCGTAATTAAGACGCTACCATTCCAGAAAGCTCGACATCACACACACACACTCAGACACACACAAATGCGCTTTTCTGGGAACGGATTATGCCTAACATGAATCATGTGATTTGAATAGAAGGGCTTTGAAATCAAACTTTATGATGAAGTTGAAATACTACTATTACAACTACTACCAGGACTACTACTACATCAAATTATTATTATTATTATTATTTTATTTATTTATTTACTTATATTCATGTCATTCTGAAATCAGAAATGAGCTTGGCTTTTGTCTTCCACCCGTGACCGCCGCTCCAGCCTACTACAGAAAGATTTCCATCATTCCCCCCTGCGAAACCAGCTAGAGGTTAAAAAAGGCATTCTCTGCACATGTCCGCTGATCTGGAAAATGAACTAATTAATGCAACATCATTCTAGCGCATACTCGTCATCAACATTTAATTTTAGACCTATACGGATAGGCTTATTTCAAGTACGATTGAGCATTCCAAATAAGTAACGCGACGCGACTCGGCTCGGCTCGGCTTTCGTTTCGCTGATTAGACGCATGGCTCGAAATTGGGGGAAAAAAAAAAACAACGACAACACAGGACCCCTTAAATCGAGGCGTTCGACGTCTTTGATATTTTATTTCGCCTTAGGATTTGCAAAAAAAAAAAAAAAAAAAAATTAAATACAAATAAAAATCTCAGTCATTGATGGATTGCTAGTGCTTGGAGCTCATCAGCGCTGGGTCTCCTGTCCCGGAACACTGGGGGCCGTCAGGCCACGGGCCTCGGCTGGGAACTGATAGCGTATCCATTTCAAAGGCCTGGACCGATCCTGCTGTCCGAAGGAGGGGGTTGTTGAAATATAACAGGAAGAGGGACGCCACGTTTAATTATCTCATTAACACGCAAGGCCGCATGAACGAAAGCGGAGCGGACCCAAGAGTGATCCCTGAGGCACTGGGCGTTAAAACGCCTTGCAAGAGTGTATGGGGTGGAGGGGCTAACTCGGCATGTGTATATGTGTGTGTGTGTGTGTGTGTGTGAGAGAGAGAGAGAGAGACAGAAAGAGAGAGAGAGAGAGAGAGAGGCTGCATCAAAGCTCTTCAGAACTAAAAGCTCATGTTTAGATGTACAAGCTTTTTAAACTGCCATTTGCACACACCCTAAGGGCCTAGGCTTAGAAAGACCATTAACCTCTCGCAACCCAATTAAAGTGTGTGTGTGTGTGTGTGTGTGTGTGCGTGTTTTCCCATGTTTGTACACTTGCCCGTGTGTGTATCGGTGTGTTGATACTCCCATCGTGCATACACACACAAATCAGTGATGCAGTAAGGATGAGGAAGTGTTACCACCTAGTATTGTGTGAGCAGGATAAAGCTCCACAGGGGGCTGCGAAAGCTGAGGTAAAGTCTGACTCCTCAAATAACTCAGGCACACACACACACACACACACACACACACACACACACACACACACACTGGTAATCAAATACACATATTTGCACTACACACACTACAAAGACCGAGCTAGAGAGCACAACTGAGATATCACGCTTTTTTTTTTTTATCTTCTTTCAAACATGCCTGACTAATGGGGAGAGAGCAGGAAGAAGTATTGCACCGAATTCATAAACACATGAACTTAGAATATTTCAAATAAACAAGAACTTCAAGTAGCCGCAAAAATATAGATCCTCTGGCTATTTAAAAAAAATAAATAAATAAAAAAATAACCCAAACAAACCCAAAGACGTTAACGATAATAAAGCAAATTCTCCCTCATCCTCTCGCTCTAATCCGATCTGCGACATTTTCGCAATACGTTGTTGGTTCAGTCCTCTACATCTTCTATTTTTTTTTTTACGCTACTCTCCCTTTCCGGCTTTTTTTTTTTTTTTTTTTTTTTTTTACCCAGTGCCTCTAAACAATAAATAAAGCCCGAGTGTAAGTGTGTGAGAGAGATACAGAGCGAGAGTGAGGCTGTGTTGATAATCCTGCGCTGCTGAAGCTTATCTGCATTGTAGAGAGGTGCGAGGCAGACAGTCTCTATCGCAGGTATTAATGTAGCGCAGTTCCCTGTGTCACGATGGAGAGATAAGCGAAGAAAGCAGCCGCAGTCCTTCCAACCTTACACACACACACACGCGCACACACACACACACACACACGCGCACACACACACAAACACACACAGGATGGTGAATCTGTCGCTCTCCCTCTAGCTTGTCTCCTCCTCCAGAACTGCTTGATGTGGATGTAATCAGTACACAAGCGAATGTTAAAGGCTTGCTTTAGTTGTGTTTTATTTTGCTCGGGTGTATTTTTTTTTGTTGTTGTTTTGTTTTGTTTTTCCTCGACAATTTGAGACTTGCACCGTTTTAAATACTGTCACTTAGTGGAATTCATATTGGACGTGTGACATGAGTTAACCGCTCACCTTGATGGCGTAACAGTGGAACGATATAGAGATATTATATACACCTAGTGTTGTCATGGTAACTGGAACGCCGGGGAACGATTGAAGTTCCAGCTCGCCACATATGTGACGCCACATACGTGACCTTGTGACTACTTTATTGAAAAAAGAAATTTTCGAAAACGAAATAAAGAAAATCGTATTTCTGCATCGTTTGGATAATCAAGGCCTGTAAAACCGTGCCATTTAATGCCTTTTTAATTAGCGTCCAGACACTGTAATAACACACTGAAGCACTGGGATGTGAGGCTGTGTGGTCATCATGACATTTTTTTCTGTCACACCCTTCATATGCATATACTTTGCAAGAAAGGAGAGTACCACTGCACAAATCATTACACTCCTCCACCTGCACGGAGAGAAAATCAGCGCAGCCTGACATCATCACAAAACCAGTGGAATGACTACCAGGGATAATGTGGGCTAGAACACTAGTGGACATTCGGAGACAGCTGGAAACTCCGAGGCCCGACACCACAGCCAGCTCCCGTCTGGAATCCCATAACACCACCCACGATTGATCCGAGTGATTTATCGCCTCCCACGTACTACACACACCCCTACACGCACATTCAAAGGAAACACTCAGACATGCACAAGGCATATTTTAATACGCTTTAAATGCTATGATGGTACAAGCTGAGACACACCCTACCATCCACACTTGTCTTTTTATTTCCCCCAGAATTCTGCGGCTGAATCAGGCAGGAAGAATTCATAAACAGTGAGGCCCTTGTCAGCAGCGACATCCTCTCCCCACGCATCAGGAAGTGAGGAAGACCGGGTCGTTAAAGTGCGCCGACGGATAAAGTAGGCGGCCTGGCGAGAGAACTCGACGCGACTTTGTGCGTTATTTTTTTTCGAGCGGACTTGATCTAACTTTCAACGAGAGATCGTAGACATGATGCAAAACATATTCTTAAGCAAAGAGAAGTGGATGAAAGTCCTCAGGTTAATTAGTACAACGCTGAAATTAGCCACCATCGCGTGGATCCTGCCGCTAGGTCGGTTTACCTGACAAGCTAGGACTAAACTGGACGGTTGGTTTCAGAAGAACGAGAACACAAAAGCCAGCTGTGCGAGCGAAAATGGAGCAGGTTGAAAATCAAGTCGCGTTGTAGTTTTGTTCTGAGTGACCTAGATGCACAAATACGAGGTTTAGAATTCGCACAGCGCTGTAATCCTGGCGTTTGTGGATGAAGCCTCGATTTCGCTCCTTGCCTAAAGAGTTAAGTTAAATAAGCGTATACACAAACTGTACTGCAGGAATGTTTTTGAGTTAGTTTGATGATGTGCTTGAAAGCTGAACGTTGGGTCAGGTACTAGCGCTCTGGTCCTCCTGGGAAGCTAAATGATCTTTAGTATGTCTCACCGTAGCAGCTCCTGGCCCCCAAAAAGTGCTTTTTATGTGAAGTGGAGATGAAAAACATTTCTGGAATTACGAGCCAGGGACTGAAATCTGCTCTGGATCCGCTTGTGATAATGCCCGATAAGTTCCAGGGTTCCTTAAAAGGTTCCTCTCGACTACTTTTCCTGAAGTGTAGGTGTGACATAGGCACGTGTGGGAGGACTAGTAGGGGGTAATGAGATATTGGAGTGGGTCATGGTCCAGTGCAATTTAGACTTCAAGGCCGTATCGGGAACTTATCCGGGGCAGAAATACCACACCAGCTCCCTGACATCAGACGATGGCTGATCGCTAATCAGAACAGCTGGGATCTATCGAGGAAAAGCGCTACTCCTTTCTAATGCCGATACTTCGACTCATACGACCATATCAGATGTACGAATACGAGAGAATAGGAGAGAATTTCCTGCCTGCTGTACGACTTTACCGGTGAGACTTTTCTCAAAACAGGTTGACATTTTTAAGCTGGCGAAAAGGCAATGGATCAATTAAATCCATGTTCTGCACGTTTGCTGAACGGGAGATTAAGTACTTAAGCCATTTAAAGCCGTAATGTGCATTTTAAACTCATTACTTAATAAAAAAAATAAAATAAAAAAAAATAAAATAAAAAAACGTGCAGAAATGCTTAACAGATCATTTTACACACCTGCATGCAATATAAACAAGTAAGGATTGAAACGCCAGCAACGGCCTTAGAAATGACCCGCGCTTGTCTGCTAGATACTCAGTGGGCAGAATTTTTTTTTAAAGAAGTGTTCAACTGGTTGTGAGAAGGTTAGGTGTTCCTGCAACGTTTCTGAAAACATTAAATGATGGGTTGGTCCACGGTGTTTCTCACACAATGTTCCCAGTTAGACGAAAACAAATTAAACATTTGGCCTAACATTCCTATGGCTAAAAAAAAGAAAAAGAAAAACATGGCCGAGTGAACGTCTATAAATGTTCTCCATACACCCTGAGAAGACGACAGGCGGCACGTTCCAAAACCAAGAAATTTTAGAAATGTGAGGTTAAAAGTAATTCTGTGAATTTAAAACTGTTTGCCTGGTGAATAATAAATAAATAAATAGTTTAGTGCAGCATAACTACACCGCATTTTCAGTACATGAAAGTTACGGCATGACGTCTCAGAACATGGCGATTACATTGTTGAAAGTACATTTTAATGTATTTTAACTTCAATACTTACTTTAACTTCTATAAGATACATAAATGTTATAACAGGCGGCGTAACAAACTCACATGTACAGGGAGTCCTCGGTTTATGACGTCATCGACCTACGGCGTTTTCGTGGTTACGTCGGTCGCCATCTCCCGTAAATTTATTAAGAAAGTCTTCGAACGAGGCCATGTTTACATTCGCCGTTGATATTTAAATGAACGCTGCGCTCAGGATCGACCCCTCAACCAAACCCGACCGAGTTCATACAAACCCTGAGCATAAACGTATAAACCAATCAGAACCGAGTTCTTCGCCACATCAGCCAATCGGCACGATTGTTTTTCTTTTTTTCTTTTTGTGACCTAGTTGGAGATCCGGGCGCTGTATTAGGCTGTTTTAACATTATACAGTGTTGTACAGCGTGTGAACTCCGACTAACGGCAAAAATTGTGTTACACCGACCCGTAGGAACGGAACTCCTCCGTAAATCGAGGACCCCCTGTATTATAAGTCAGCGTGACTTTTCGACTGTGTAATTCTTTCAGTATATTCAGAACAGGAAGCAAAATCCTCATCAACCTTCGACTTTAATTCGAATAATGTCCTTGTGCTGAGGAGACGTTTTAGCAAACGGTCGCAAAAAAACCCCCGAAATTTGGCGCTGACACTTTTAGGTTCCGCTTCCATCGACAGGTCTGTCTGTTTTCGCTTTTGTTCGTCCTTCGTTATCCGCAATAATGTCTGCCTACCCACTGCCCACTGACCCCTTTTCCAACAGGGAGCGGGTCCCGTTCTGGTTCATGCACCGAATTTTGAACCATTCAGGAACATTTCAACCAAAAATCAATCAGTTCGGAACTTGAACGACTGGTTTCCATTTCAAACCAGAGGTTTTTCCCATGCGGCCCATGATGACATCACCGGGTGCATCAGAAGTTAGAAGGGGGAAGCAGAGCGCAGCACTGGAGGACGCAGTCGAAAAGGTTAAATCTGACAAATGTCTGCAATAACAGAACAAAAGCTCTCAGGTAATCAATGCAATCTGCCATCTTGCTACTCAGCAACAGCCTCCTTTGATGGCGCATCCTTGATTACAACATTTCCATCGAAATTCGTGGAAACGCGGGCCGGTTTGCAAACTGGCACCAAGGTTCAGAGACTCCTGACCTGAACCGGTTCAAGAATTTGTTCCCTGGTGGTGGCAAAGGGGTCACAGTGGGCAGAAATTAGCCTTTGTAGCAAACCGTCAGTCCTTTAATCTATCAGCTCGCTCACCTCCTTATCCGTCCACTCGGCTCAGTCAGATGAAACCGCGCCAAATCTTCAACTTTCATACCAACACCATCATCAACACCATCACGCATGCCATCTCACAGATCACTACCCGGCCTCGCCGAGTCTCTGCTCTAACTCAGTGTCGAGCTGCACTGCATTCTGGGATACTGATCCCGCCGTTTGCGGTCTCCGCTGCTTCTACATTGGATTTCTCATTGATATGACATTTAACATCAGTGGAAAATGGGGAGTGAGGAAAGAAGCTCTTGCTCTTTGCTTTTCAGGAGCTAACAGCAAAACCTGATTTTGTTTTGGTTTTTTTGTTCTATTAAACGCACTAGCAAAGTCCCCTGTGACAGCGGTGGGGCACTTAACCACTAACGTCTCAAAGGAATAATGAAAATACAGCGCCATCCGATAACTTAGCATCAGGATAGCTAAACCCATCATAAAAACGTTACCATATAAACATATCGAAATGTGTTCCAGTGCGGAGATGTTTCTAATCCACGGTGAGGTTGGGTGGGGAGGGGCGGGGGCGAACACTTCCCTGTGTCATTTTTCGAGAATAGCAGGTCGTCATATATATATATATATTTTTTTTTTTTTTTTTATTGAAACGTTTTAAAAGCTCATCATCACGCGCTGTTTTGACTGGCCACTAATTCTGCACCTGTGCGTGTGGATCAGCGTGACTTTTCTATCCGATAAAGGTTTAACAAACACGTCTTATTCCTTTGACCAGGACGGGAAGCTCCTGACACACACTCTGATCCCATCTGCAGTCAAAACAAGGACAGGGCATGTGTTTGGAGACAAGCTGTACTAAAAACTTAACAGAAACGTGAGATCCAGGTCCTCATCTTTTGAGGTAGTCTTGAGAAAACATGATGTGTGTGTGAGGAGAGTGAGGGAGAGAGAATTAGAGAGGGAGGCAGGCAGAGGAACACAGGAGGATGCAGGGGAAAAAAAGACCCAAGGGAGACCTGCTGCTAGAGGCAACATGACCTCATATTACCTGAGAGACTCGGATGAAGTAGAGAAGAGACTGTTGTCATTCTGGGTGGACCCGGGCAAACGCACACGCACACACACACACACACACACACGCACACACTCTCAGACTGTCAAAACAAATGTCACCATTCCAATTCAATTTGAATATCAAAGAATGGAAATGTGAACGCAGAAATTGCCATTTGAATTTGTGACAACGCCGATGCGATGTGTAATTTTTCGAGAACAATTCAACAAAGGATGCAAACGGAAAAAAAAAAGAAACAAATCTCACCTAGCGCTGTCGCAGGTGTGTCGGAGTGAAGTGTCTATTTTATCTGCTCTCACGTCGATTTAAAATAAAAATAAAAAAAATTAAAAAAAACAACACTCTCCCGTCCTCTTGTCTTTCACTGAAAGGTACTCGCAAATCAACCGATTCAAAACGTCCGCGATTTTAAACGCGTACACAGGCCTTTCATTTGGTGCTAATTTGCACTTTATTTAAATTAGCTTCTCGATACATATGTGATCCGGAACGGGGAACAAAACACTTTTAATCAAATCGTTCTCCAGTTTCAGTGCCAGCGTAGGAGGGGCGGTGAAACGTGCTGAAATGCTGCCTGCTTTAAATACTATTACTATTCGGTCTGGAATTGAATCGGCGATCGTTTATTAATGTTATCTCTAGGAGACGTACACGGAGCGACGATGAAAGAAAGTGGTCCCTTGGTTTTTTAATCCCCGAAAAACACACCCGGATTCGTACTCGAAACGGAAATATCACTAAAGCGCCATCAGTTATGTCTCAGTCCCCGGGTACTGACTGTGCACATTACACTGCTTTTCTCCAAAAGTTAAGGATGGAGATTTTCACAAAGTAAATCAGGTGTGCTAGTGCAGGAGAGGCGTACCAGATACGATACTGCTCTTTTTATACCAATTGGGTATACAGGGGGTCCTCGATTTACGGCGGCGTTCCGTTCCCACGGGTCGGCGTAACACGATTTTCGCCGTTAGTCGGAACTCACACACTGTACGACACTGTATAAAGTTAAAACGGCCTAATACAGCGCCTGATACAGCGTCCAGATCCCCAACTAGGTCACGAAAGGAAAAAGACAAACAATCGCACTGATTGGCTGACGTGGTGAAGTACTCGATTCTGATTGGTCGGTACGTTTGTGCTCAGGGTTTGTATGAACTGTCGGGTTTGGTTGAGAGGTCGATCCTGAGCGCCGCATTCATTTCAATATCAACGGCGAATGTAAACAAAGCCTCTTTATAAGACTTTCTTAATAAATTTTACGGGAGATGGCGACCGACGTAACCACGAAAACGCCGTAGGTCGATGACGCCGTAAACCGAGGACTCCCTGTGAAGTGCTTGGGGATGAGTATCGAATGCATTTCGGGAGCTACTTGTTGCTACGTTAATACGTTTTGTTTGTGTTTTTGTGTTGAACTTAACATTTTATTTAAAGTTTCGTCATAAGCTGATTTGACTTTACTTAAAAGGGTTTAATCGGAACCTCGATAACTCAAAAACAAGTAGGCCTGTAAATAATATCAACTTGGACCTAATGTGATCTGCTGGAGGAAAGTCCAGGATTAAAACGCTCTTTGGAGGAAGAACACAATCGTAGACATTTAAATGCGTACATCTTCATATATAAGCCTGATATTTGAATTAGAAATGGAACTGATTTGATGCCCTGGATCGGAATTGGGCGGATATCGGGAAGAAGAGGAAAAAAAAAACAAAAAAACAGTGGATCGGATATCAGAGAAGAGAAAGAAAGAATCTGAGCTAATTCTGTAACAAACAGAAAAGACTGGAACAGGAGCTGGGGAAAAAATCTGGACGTGTAATTGTTTACACATATGAAAGACTTGGTTGGATTTTTTTCTTTTGATTGAACTGATTTTTTTTTTTAATTGGTTTTTAATTACATTTGTATTTTATTATATGTGGAAAGTGAGCGAGTTTGGTTTGAAAGCTGTGCTTTTGTGTCATTTCTGTTTTGAGCTAAGTGCTTCAGTAAAAAAAAAAAAAAACATTTAAAGCTTAAAGAAAACTAGATCAGATGGGTTCGGATATCGGCTGACACTCAAGATGTCAGAATTGGGAATCAGAGTACTGGGCTATCAGAATTTGGAAAGGAAATAGTGGTGGCATTTTACCTTTTCTAATTGGAAGAAGAAAAAAATACCGAACTAACGTGTGACTACAGAGTTGTAATTTTTCCCCTTCACTTTTCCGCTCCATCACAGAATGAAAAAAAGACGGATTTGGAGTAGCCTGGGACTGAAGGCCTTTTTTCAGTTCTGTCTAAATCAAACACCGTGTCTCGAATCGGCGACCTGATATTTGAGCTAATGCTCAATCTATGCACGATTAACGGCTCATAAATGAGACCTTCGTTTTGTAAAAGTAACAAACTGAACAACGAGGTTTATTAAACGTTATTGATGTTAGCTAGCTGATTATTCCTCGGACCCTGGTGCACTTTATTTTGATCTGCAGTTCGTTTCGAATTCCAGTGTCAGAAAGGAGACGGAAACCGCCGTTCTTAGTTGTGTCTGTTAACTGCCCCGAGTCCTTCGTCGTCCTTTAGTGGTACGCGACGGGAAAGGGTTTTGACTACCCTATATTTGTTTCGATTTATTTAGAACATAAGTAGGTGATTTGAGACACAGCCATAGTCTGTATATAAACCCTGGAATAGCATTAGTACTCTGAATAACATCTCCGTGTGTGTGTGTGTGTGTGTGTGTGTGTGTGTGTGTGTGTGTGTGTGTGTGTGTGTGTGTGTGTGTGTGTTCGTGTA
>JAQLOM010000023.1:7934483-7944586 GCA_030068315.1 Chrysichthys thysi
CACACACACACACACACACACACACACACACACACACACACACACACACACACACACACACACACACACACAGTCTCAGTCTTTGCGCACATACACAAACCACAGTTTTACTCCCACGAGGCCTCCTGCAGGGCACAGCCAGTCAGGCTAGTAGAAGACCTAATTTGAGTTTAGAGGAAAGGAAAAAGAATGAAAGGGAGAAAAAAAAAGGAAAGCGAGGAGAAATAGTGTCAAAGAGAAAGCAGCAGAGGCAGATGGAGAGAGAGCGCCTCAAGTCCCCAGTATCAGCCCTTCTCACTGAGGCTTAAGAGAGAAACTCAGCAAATGGCAAGCCTTGGATCGTTCCGTAACAGCTTGCACCTTCTGTTATCCAACCGAACTCAGCGCAGGATGAATGGGATTTTTATAGCACGCTGTTACACACAGGCGTACCTGTTTAAACACCAAATCATGGCGGATTAGTCTTCTGATGCCCAAAGTATTCTAGGTCAGGGTTTCCCCCCCTACAAACGATGAATTTAAACGATTACGCTGTAAGAAATGGTAAGAAAAGGTGCAGAGTTTAAACCCATCAGAACGACTAACTTGAACCTTTGTAACATTCACATGAATTTAGAGAGGAACGAACGACTGGATGACTTAGAAGAATACTTAGAACTTTCTTATGCATGTAGACACTTTTTAAAAAAAAAATATTTAACACAATCAGAAGTCCAGGTTCGTGTGATTTTATTTAAGAGTTTAATAAAAAATTATACACACAAACACACACATAGATAGATAGATAGATAGATAGATAGATAGATAGATAGATAGATAGATAGATAGATAGATAGATAGATAGATATTTCCTGCTTGCTGGGTATATCAGGCGAGTCGTGGCCATTTGCTTTTTTTTTCCCACTCGTTTGTGGATCTGTGTGGGAAGAGAAAATGGAGGACAGCTGTCAATGCTGCGACATTTGTCTCTGTCATCCTCCCGTACTACCCCTCCACTCCTCACATCCCCCCCCGCCTCCTCCACTCAGCTTACAGATGAACAGTGGCGTTGACTGGCTCACATACCGTCTAAAACTGATAATACCACTGTCGAGGCCACTTAGGCGCGGATTCAATCAAAAATAAAGCAAAGCATAAAGTGACCTATTTTAATTCCCTCGGCTCCCCGGCGACATTCAATTACATCTTCCCAAAGCACGTTTTTCATGTGCTCCAATTAAAGTCTTATTTAATGTTTAAAGCATATTACTTTTCTTTATTACGCCAGCGTGTATTGAAGTCAGCAAAGGTACAAGGCTCTTCTTTGTGTTTTGCCCTTTATTGCTGGAGTGCTGTAAGTGACTTATAGAGACGGAGTGAGACAAAGAAAGGGACACGGGGCAAGAGTTTGCAGGAATGCGAGAGAGAAAATGGAATCGGCAAAAAAAAAATCCAGAAAAGGCGACCGAATGAATAAAGGGGACTCCTTTGAATACGCCGAAGACAGACGAACGACCTTTATTATCACTTAGTGAACATCATTTATTCCACAGTGCTGTTGAAAGTTTTTTTTTTTCAATTCTGATTGGTCAGAAGGTGTAAATCACAGATTCGTATTCATATGCTAGTTTTAGATGATCGTGTTTCTATAGGAGCAGCTTACACGGGGACTTCCGTCGGAGGAAAAAATGTGTGATTATTAATGAAGTTTTCGCGAGGAGATTTTATTTTATTTATTTATTTATTTATTTTTAGAAGGAGTCTCCAGTGTCAGCCCTTTGCAGCACATGTTTTCTGACCCAGAAAATGTTTTCAGGACTTTCAGGATTCTTGATTAAAGAATGCCAAGATGTATTTTTCTTTGTGTCTTATTAACTTTAAGAGAGATAAGAGAGCCTGGAAAGAAGAACGACTGTTTGTCTCTGCTATAACAGGGATCTAACATGTTTTGTGGATATTCCACAACATCAATTCAAATATCCATCCATCTCCTATACCGCTTACCTGTCAGGGTCATGGGGAAGCTGGAGCCAATCCCTGTTGACCTCATGTGAGAGGCGGGGCACCACCATCATCAGACTATCACACGGCTAACATGGAAACGAACAGCCATTCACACTCCCATTCACACCTATGAGCTATTTAGAGTAGCCGGTTGATCTAATCTGCGTGTCTTTGGATTGTGGGAGGAAACCAGAGCACCCAGATGAAACCCATGCAAGTAAGGGGAGAACACGCAAACTTTAAATAGAAAAGCCCCAGTCAGCCGACACTTTTGAACCCAGAACCCTGTTGCAGTGAGGGCACAATGTTAACCACTACACCACGCTGCCACCCTGAATGCAAATATTTACATATAAAACGTGTGACATGTTAATTAATAAATTACCAACCACATGCATTAGTAGATTTCTGTGGTATAAGAGAAAAAATGATTGATTATTGATTATCTTCTCATTATGCTACGCTCCATTGTGTCCTTTTCCTTTACATATTCTGTATATACGAGACTGCCTGAGAGTCATGTGCTCTCCCTGTGTCTGGTGTGAACCTGATATATTGCAGATTTAGTTTTTCATTAAGAACACCTTTAGTCTTTTGTCCCATTTTTCTGAACTCCATTTGGTCTAATCAGAAGAAAGCGACTCGCGCTGCTCATATTTCTTAATGTTCGAATCTGCTCTCAAGCAACACAAGCTTTTCCTGCGGATATTAATGATATCTTGTTGCCTGTGGTGTAACAAAGCATAGAGCTACGTGGAAGGGAAAACAAAAAACAGCCTCGCCTTCATGTGTCTTCCTGTACTTCAACAAAGATTTAGTCAAAAATCAGTTTCCTCACATACCACCACTGGATGCGGTTATCTTTCCGAACCTCATTATACATGGAGCAAAGAGAATATGCGTGTACACATGCCTAAGTTAACACTGAGGCAGTAATAGAAGCTCTTGTTGTGGCATTAGATGGTCCTAGATGTAAAGGTGACCAGCGTCCAACCTTAACACAGCCACTGTATGAACACAAAGTCACTTCATCGGGCCTCTGAAATGGGCTCTTCATTAGCCCATTGATCAAACCGTGCCATCCTGTCACCAGGCTACAGCTGGCCAGTGGACCAACACACACACACACACGCATGCACACACATGGACACACAGACAAACACCTTCCATCCCACGCAGTGGCAGTGAGGATTCTGGTAAGTGGGGTCAAAGGTCCTGTGTAGTAATCCATCTAAACAGTGTGACAGCGGCAGCTAATAAATCACTCATTCATCGTTTAATCCATTGCCTGTCTCAAGCCCTGCCTGGCAAACAATGCACACCCAGCTATCCCTCTACACACACCTTTCCGAACACAATCAGCCCAGGACCCAGCGGACAAGTCCAGAACAATGGGAGACCTGAGAACGTCTTTAATTTTGCACCGCATGTGATGTGAAAGCTAATAATATTCACGCAAAGGACCTGCAATTGTTAGCCAAACCTCTACATTGTATCTGTTGTATGCTTTTTTTTAAGATTATTAAAACCTGGTTATGAATTTTCTAGCAGACATAGGTGCAATAACACGTTCTCCATGTTAGATCGTAAAATCAAGATCCTCTAATGACGATTGTTCTGCTTGCGCGTCAAACAGTCCAGACTTGGGATGAATATGGGATTTGCGTCAACAAAAGCATTTTTTTTTGTCTGTTAGGATGTTTTGGCAGTGACAGACCGTGCATGTCACACCTAGGCCTTCAGTAGTGCTCCGTCTGAATCAACCCGCCCCTCAAGAACTAATTTATGATTATAAAAACCATCTTAATATGCAGAAATGCAGTATAAAGAGCCATTGGATCGCAGATAGATAACTCCTGTAGCCACAATAAACGCCTTTATTGAATAGACAAACCAGAGATGAACAAGTTCCTTTCTACTGCAGCTACAGCCGCGACACACATAAAAAACATCAACGATGACCTCATAAACTTGCAATGTTATTTAGGAAAATCGCAACATTTTACTCACCAAAAATTAGGATTATTTGTAAACAAAATCCATCCTTCTCTCTTTCCTCAAAAACAGTTCTCTCTTTCCTCAAAATAGCAATAACACCATCCTATCCAATCAACGGGTCTGAATATGGTGACGTTGCTGTACGCCTTTTAGAGGGCCCTAGTGACTCCAACTCAAAATCTGATTGGGTGAAGCAACAGTTTAATCGACATTTATTTTGTGCTAGAGGGCCTGCAGAACTGATTGTGAAGGCCTCCGGGCAGACTTCTTTGATTTTGACCCTGCCTGGCAACAAATGATGGCTGAAATGTGATTGGTTAAATGCTTTAAAACGAAAATACATGTCTGGAAGCAGCACAACTATCGGAAAAGCTGTGAAAGGAAGCGGACAGATTATTTGGAATTATTTAATAAGTATTCATGGACAAAATATAATTAACATCAGTTTGTGATTCAGATATTTTCATAGGCCAGCAGAGAAGGCCTTGCAGGCCCTGACGGTCCGCCCCTGTGTTTTGGTAACATTGTGCCATTGATACTACCCTATTTGTAGCTGTCTTGTGAGATTTTGTAAACCAGTCCTGTCATTCTGGTGACTTTGGGAGCTTTTAGGCAAGTGTCATGGCAGCATCCACACTCTGAGATTTCAATCTCTGACATTTATTTTGGTCACAATGGCACTAAATGGCCAGTGGGCACATCACACTGCGCTTTCTAAGACCTCCAGTCTCGACTCACAAACAAATCATTCTTCTACAGTGTGTGATGTCTGTCTGTGAGAGTAATCTTGGGCCAAAAGTTATGCCGTGTGAAGTCAGTTTAAGTTGCTACTTTCTTCACTGACCTCTACGGACCTAATATAAATGATTGAAATGAGCTCGACTATATGAGAGCTAAACGCTTTAGCGTCTCCAAAGATATGGGGCTTATATTCTCTACAACTTGATAACCCAGAGCTCAGGGAGACTAGACTTAATAGATTAATATTCAAAAAGGAAATGGTTTTCAACTGGCTTGAAATGATCTCTGAGAATAAAACATGCTTTATTTAGGCAGCACTGTGTTTGAATAAGAAATGACTATCAGTTCATACAACCCTTTCTTGCCTACCACTTCTTAATTTGTTCTCCATTCCTTTCCTGTCCAGACCTCGTCCACAGCGAGCCACTCTCTCTCTCTCTCTCTCTCTCTCTCTCTCTCTCTCTCTCTCTCTCTCTCTCTCGGTCCTGAATTCTGCTTGCTTTCCGATGCGTAGCGCCTCACCTGCCAAAGAAAGCAGTGCAATTCATGGACAGAGAGAGGGTGCGAAAGAGAAGAGGCAGAGAAGGGCCAGTGGTTGATCTTACAGTTTAATTACCTGCCTGCCTTGTAAGTGCTCCAGCAAGGAACTACATCGCCGGCTACAAGAGACAGCTACGCCATTCCAAATAATTAAATACTGACCCATTAAAGTGAGAACATGAGAATGGGCTTCCTCCTCACACTCTCTCCCCACCTCCTCCTCCTCCTCCTCCTCTTCCTCTCCTTGTCTTCACTCCATCGCCTCCATCTCTTCTTCAATCTCCCTCTTTCCATTCCTATACTAACTTTGTTTAGCAGGTCTAGGACGGACGTTGTAATTGTTTGTCTTGAACAACCCACTTGGATTGAAGGGACCAGGGTTAAAATCCCCCATCGAAGGGGGTCCAAAGTAATAAAACTAGCGATTAGGTATTCCCATGGACATGTCCTTCCAAGGGGAAAGGGGGGGGGGGGTAGTGGCAGCTCATTACGGCACTGCACTTGGCTGCTTTTATCGGTAATTGGACTATATAGGCCTTCATTATAATTTACTTTCTCCCTCTCCCCCCTCGCTGTGAGTCCCCCAAACTGATAATGCAGACAAGCAGAACTGAGTGGGGCTGTTAGTGGCCGTAGAAACTGACACCAGTTAATGCCTAATTATAACAACTAAATTAAAGAAGAGACGGCGAGAACGACTGGGATAACACCAGCACTTCAAGAGCATCAAGCACCTTCACCCCAGCAAACACACTCTCAGAAAAGATTAAAAAAAAAAAAAAAAAAAAAAGACAGATGGAGGATAGTGCTGTTTATTTTTTCCAGTGTACCTGAGCATTGTTGAGGCAAAGCACAGATCGTGGAAAGTTATTTAATCTGTAGTTTTAAAGCCGTTCGTTCTTTCCTCTTCATTATCTGCTATTGTACGGTTTCTTTAATTTTCGTTTGTTTTTTTTTTCTTTAAGGGGCATGTGTGAAATTGCAATACAATAACTAAGGTCAATAATGCAAGCATAACTTTAAGGAAATTGGCTAATTACAGAAGGCTGAATGCCCTGGCTCAATGCTGAAAGAGGAAAAAAATATGGATAATAATAATAATTCTGGTAGCGTACAAGGCAGTGAGACTTGAAAGAACTTTCAATAAGGAGGTGACTGCCGTGTTCTTGGTGAACTGTCCCTAGATATATCATTATTTTACAGTATTGATTTTGTTGTTTTTTTTTTTAGGTTTGACTTTTCTATTATTTAAATAATGCACAGACTGTTAGTCGCCATTAAGAAATTGCAACAATTAGCTAAAAGTATTTCATCCAAGAAATATTTTATATATAATGGGAGGGTTTTTTTTTTCTACGATTTTGCAAACAGCTCTCCAACATGTAATACCATGTCATGTGATAGCATTTAAATGTTGTATAGCAATTAAATATGATTTATAACAATGCCCTAACCATACTGATTACTGATGGTGGTAATTAACTGGGGAAATAAAAAAAAAATAAAAAAAAAAGACATGAACAAAAGATTTATATATTTAATACAGACACCATAATATATTCCCTTCAAATACTTCTTAAAATTGCTAAAGAAAAAATAATAATAATTATTATTATTTTATACTGCACATTAGGTGTCATTTTAATTTCTAAAAAAAAAAAGCTGATGGTTTTCTATGTAGGTTTATATGATGCACGTATGAATACTGAAAAAATACCTCCAAACAAACAAGTAAATAAATAGCGAGTCTGGCACACTCTTCCTCACCCAGCCCTCTGCCCACTGGATATGTGGCATGTTGCCTCGTGTCGCACTTCAGTGGACTAATCTGACACACAGAGGGATGGCATGACTGGCACGGAGAAGCAACAGAGCTGACACAAGACCATAGACTTGGCTGCTTAGAGTCACTCTCAGGATTTCTCCTGTCACTCAGTCACTGTAAGCAGCCACCTGATTGATGGACAAACTGGAGCCTTTGATGGTGATGATGATGGTAGTGATGATGATGATGGTGGTGATGATGATGGTGATGGTGGTGTTGGAGGATTTTAGATTTGGAGTGTTGACTTCCAGAGGACCGATTGTGATAATTCTCCAGCAGGGGTGAGCGTGTAGCATGAGGACGACATGGCTGATCCGGCTTAGGACGCGTGCATCTGTCAACATGCCAACGGCGACCGTGGCAGAGTGGCAGCGGAACAGGACCTGAAGAGGCAGTGACACAAAGCTCTGGATTTACACCAAAGAGCTAAACATCACATACACTTAGTATGTCTTGTCTGTGATCCAGCTGCCCAGAGAGAGAGAGAGAGAGAGAGAGAGAGAGAGAGAGAGAGAGAGAGAGAGCTTTGATGGTGCCCTGTAATACTCACTCTGGGTTAAGTGTTACAACTTCATGAAGGAGAAAGTCTCCAGAGCCTGGCTTTGGATGCTCAATGTCACAGGCTGCTTGTGATCACCAGCACCCTGTCAAACGCAAAATGCTATGTTCTCAGCATTTCCAGCAGATATTTCTAATGCCCTGCGTAAACACGCAGCACATTTGGAGCAGAGAAATGGGCGTTAGAAATGGACATTAAGAAGAGCATCATTGATACGGATGAAGTGACACTATCTTCCGTTCCTTATATTCCCTAATCAAACCCTGAACTTTGGAGAGATGGCAACGTGTGTGTTCAGGTCAGCTCATATTGGTGATCGCCCCAATCGATCCCAGAAAGCCCAATGAACAAGCCTCCTGAAACATTCCCGATATCCTTTCCTCTCTTTCTTCTTCCTCTATCCCTCTTTTTGAGTAACCTCTCTAACCTGGCAGAATGCACACCTTGAGCTTATTCAGCAAAAGTCAAATGCCAGCGCTTTGCTCCTTCCTCCGGACTCAGTCTTCTGCATCTGTGAACATGCGCTCACATTTACGCCCTGGAATGGGATTGTGCCTCCGCGTATCCTTCACTCCCTTTCCACAGACGGATAATTGAAAATGAAAAGAGAGACAACTTGGAATAGATGTGCTATGCAGAACCCGAGATGTTATTATTATTATTATTATTTTTTTTTTTTTTTAGGGTGGACACCAGTACGGTTTTGCGGAAATAAAAGTAGAATGCCTGCGAGCTTGGTCCCTGCTTAACCATATTTGATTTACATCAATTAGGCCCCTCGCATAAGGTGGCGTAGCATGGACCGAGGTAATAACCCAGAAATAACCTCATTAAAAAGACAGCATATCGGTCTGAGCAGAATGAACTCATGGTTGAAAAATTAGTGACCTGGAAAGTGGCAGGAGGAGTTAATGATGCTACGTCGAGGAGAGCGGCGTATCATTTCCACGAGCACAAAAAAGAGGACTAGAAATTCAAACGCTCCACGTATTGTTTCATTATTCGCCCCTTTCCTTCTCTGCCTTTCATAATGGGGTCTGGTATGTTATTGTTTGTGGGTCTAATTAGAGACATTAAAGAAAGGGAAAACATAAACCGCCGTTAATGATTCAATGAGTCATATCCCAGTCGCGGTCGCTTTGCTTTATTTGGTTGTTAATATACATTCACCTGCTAATGCATCTGTGGGCCTGCAGCATATGCTTCTTCAGTGAACCAGATGTTGCAGTTATTTATCTGTTTGCTTTTTTTTTTTTTTTTCTTTTATAAAAGTCTGCAAGAAACATTGCTACAGCCTCTGGAATATTCCTCTCATGGACACACATATTTCAGCATGACGGAACAGACGTAAACAGATGCAAGCCCCAGAAAGCCGCTTTAAAGCAAAAATGATGCCTGCACTAACAAGCAACATCCAGATCGGTCCTTGGCCTGCGTTCATGGATGTAGAGTAATGAGTGCACAGAGACTTTGGACTCAAATCAATAGACATATATTTACACCAGCAGCCCCCTAACCTCCACCCCACCCCCCAGCCCTCACTCCATCTGCGTCGGTGACTCCACGGCCTCCTTTCATTTCTGTACACAAATCTCTCGGACATGAGGGGCAATTAAGAGCTAAAACCCACCAATGTTAACAAGTAATCACTGCTTTGATTTCTCACATTATTACAAGTTTGGGCACTTTGATATGCAGCACTGCCTCGATGAGTCTTATAAATATATTAAAATAAGTTTAATTAGCAATTCAAATCCAAGGGCGGCGTACGTTTAAAAAAAGAATATACGATAAGATCTCAATATAGCCGGAGAGACAAATTAGCAGGTTTTGATGAACAAAAGGAAAATGCCCCTGATCAGACTTGTGTTTTAGCCTTGCTCCTCTCTGCTTTACCTTTCATCTTATTTTAAGGCCAGGGAAATCAAACATGCTCCTTTTTGATTTCTTCATTTCTCTGAGAGAAAAAAAAGAAACATTCTGCCTAATTATTCATTCCTCATGCAATTTTAATGGGCCCTGGGCCCTCTTTGAAAGAAGGGCATGAAGTACACGTGTCAGTATGTGCACTTAAAATATGAAAAGTTGCCAAGATGAAATGACTCTGGAGGATGTCACTGATGTGCGCTTTAACCTATTTACTTCACTTTGCTCTATTGATTTGCTCATGAAGTCTGCAACATGTCTTGAGGGACAGATTGCGAGTAAGTGGGAGATCTTCAAAAAAAATGTTCTTAGTTATGTTTTTAATTAAACTTTTTTTTTTTTTTGCATGCTTTATATACTCACATATACACGCCTATTTCCTCCTGAGACCTGAAGTTTAATGGTGTGTGCCTTGTCCTTTCTCCTCACTGTTTCTCTTTTTTTGTGACTCATAACTATTCAAATTGATCATTGTCTCCAAACAGGAAGAAGTCTGGCAAAAGAGTAATACCCGATGGTCCTCATATGAGG
>JAQLOM010000023.1:7952482-7954982 GCA_030068315.1 Chrysichthys thysi
TGTGTGTGTGTGTGTGTGTGTGTGTGTGTGTGTGTGTGTGTGTGTGTGTGTGTGTGTGTGTGTGCACGTGTGTGTGAAAGTGTGATTGGGTGGATGTCAAAATGACAAAAATTACAAATTGACCGAGAATGATTAGATTTAAAATAATAATAATAATAATAATAATAATCATAATAATAATAATACCGGTACATTCATACATACATACACACATACAGTACTTAACTTAAACTATCCCTTATGCAACAATATAAAACTATAATTGTTAGAATAACTAATTTATCATTTATAGTATTACTTAATTACTTAGAAAAGCATTAAGCATAGAGGAACACTTTGGAAATACAGCGACTGAATGTGAAATGTGCTACATATCCCTTCAAACACACACATAAATATACAGAGAAATGCACACACACACACGCACATGCACATGCACATGCACACACACACACACACGCTTTACATTCCCTCTCATTTTATTGATGAGTCTGTCCTGGGGTGCATCTTCATAATTGTGCATCAGAAAAGTGCAGCACAGTGATGGATATTTGTACATAATAAGCTCAGATAAATAAGAGGCAGTGTCATTTTTCAACCATTTTATGCCATTAACACTATCTCCCTCTCCAACTGTCAGCTCCATAAAAAGCCTCAGATATATTGTGTTTTAATGCCCCCTTATAAAGGCGACATAAAAAAGCAATATCCGAGAGCCCGTCACTTTGATAAACAAAGCGGAATATTGATCTCTCTCCAAATTGGAGTGGAGAAAAAACAATAATGCTATATCTGTAGTAACATGGAATTACAAGTGGTAACTGTGTTAAATTCTGCTTCGCCTTGTCATTACTATGCAATTCTGTAGTTATTCCTGTCGAGAAGTCTCTGTTGCGCCGAGATTTTGTTTTCTCTCCCAGGGAGCCAAGTGCAGAGTCTGGAGCCGTGCTTCAAGCCTATACCTCTCCTGTGTGGAAGCTAGGGCCCCTAACCCCGGAGTGTATCTGTGATTATCCACAGCCGAGTGCTCGAGCAGTCGATAAAGCCTCGGATAAATAGATGAGCTGGGGCCTGTGGTAAGAGCACAGGCAGCCTGTGGCTCCGTCACTCTTCACAGCTGTGGTAAAACTACATCAAAGCAAATATCTTTAACACATTCCTCAAGAAGGGGGCAAGGAGAGAGAGAGAGAGAGAGAGAGAGAGAGAGAGAGAGAGAGAGAGAGAGAGAGAGGGAAAAAAAAAACTTTAACAAGCAGGCTACCTAGAGAGTTAGTGCTTCACATCTTTTTACAAATAGACTTGCACCGCTCGAAATCGTTGCTCTGTGAGCACTGTGTGAAGTTTCATCGCTCGTCTCTCCCTCTCTATATTAAATCGACCAATCAAAGCGTGTCAGTCATGCCGGCTGCCCAGGGCTTGACAGCTTGGCAGCTCAGATGCGAGAGCGCCTCATTCATTCTTATGACACACTTCCGATATGTCCGTGTCTGACTCTCACAAGGCCCATCAGACCGAGCAAAATTGCAACGCAGAGCTCTCTGATCCAGCGCCGGGTGGTATTATCAGGCTGCCTGATGTCTGATCTGTAACATCGACAAGGACGCGTCAAAAGTGAACACGTTCACTTATTGACTTTATGCATATGAACGTGTTTGCATGTAAAGTAGTCCAAAGACAAACATTTCCCCTGTCAGCTTTTATAGGTTCCAGACCTCAAATATGCCACACACACACATACACATACAAAAAAACAAAAAAACAAAACAGCTTTGTTTCTAGGCGAGACTGCTGGACATGGCTGATGGGATACACCAGATCAAAATTTGCCCATGGAAGTGTGAGTGTGTGTCTATGTGCATGAGAAAGTGGGCGCAAGAGATAAAGAGTAAAAGTGTGTGTGTGTGTGTGTGTGTGTGTGTGTGTGTGTGTGTGTGTGTGTTAGAAACTTCGGGGCATATTGATGTTGCCAAAGGGTTGCAAAAAGTGGGAGCTTATAAGCAGAGAGTTCCTGCTGTGTGAAGAACAATTGGCACGCCTGGAGTTCTCCTACTGACATGCAGTAAACATTTAGAGAGGTGTAACCTTGTGTACATAATTATTAGTATTCGTAGTAATAGTAGTAGTAGCAAAATGCCATGCATTGAAAAATACATATGTTATTAAAACTTCATTTAATGCTTTAGAGAGCAACTTATAACAGATTAAAAAAAAAAACAATGAAAATCTGCTGATTTGAAGAATTTATAGGGTTAAGGAAAGTAAAAGGAAGTAAAATTAAATGAATTACAAATAATTTATAGTAGTTTCTGTTGTGTTATTTTATATTCATATCATATCGTAAGAAACGAAGTACTGTAATTTCCGGACTATAGAGCGCATCAGAATATATGCCGCACCCACTAAATTTTAAAAGAAAAAAATAGTTTTACATATATTAGCCGCACCAGACTATAAGCCACAGATATATATGTTGTAAAATGAGATATTTACACAAGAAAGT
>JAQLOM010000023.1:7959982-7965052 GCA_030068315.1 Chrysichthys thysi
AGATACCTAATCTAGGCTAAGTGGTTCTACACAGTGGTTCGATATACAATATTTTCGACTTACGATGGGTGTGGCGGAACGCATCTCCATCATAACTTGAGGACTACCTGCACTGTATATTTTCTTTAGCCCTTAACTGAGTTTCATTTTTGTATCTATTTTAACTTATGGCAAAATACATGTATGATCAAATCAAATGATTATTTACAAATTAATGAGTAATGTGGAGTTTTGTTGGGTCTCCTGTTTCATCATCCCAAAATTATTTGAGTAAGTGGACTGGCTGTTTTAAATTATATGTGAATTCCTGTCTCATATCTAGTTTTTCCAAGATATTGTCCAGTCCACCACAACCCTGACCAGGATAAAAACTATTGCTTAAGACAAATGAAAAAATGTAATTATTTGACAAAATGGTTTCAGCGTATTTGGGACCAGCTCTGTCATGAACCTGAATCTGACCTAGAACTTAAACCCATAGCAACGGAGAATGAAGACACTTTTCCTTCACTCTCCAGTCGGCCAGCTTCACCTGCATTAAGGTTCAGGTCCCCTGTCTTACTGATTTACACTTTGAGCTAAGGGAGAATTACACAAGGAAGGGACGTCAGTTAGCAGGTCATTGACAGAAGCTGGGCCAGAAGATGTAATTAGTGCGGGATGTATGGGAGCACTTAAAGCCCTAAAATACTGTTGATCAGGACAAGTTATCGACAGACACTCACACATCACTGGCCAACAGCAAAACCGCCAGACACTTTATATTCAGACCTTTGCAAGGAGCGTGATGTTCTTGTTAGCACACAGCATTTGTCTTATGTGTAAAACAAAACTCTTTGACAATTGGATTAGCTAAAGAACTTCATTTCTCTTCATTTTTTTTTTCCTGCATTCAGAGTGAAGTCAGGGAAAAGCAAGTAAACACGCACAATCAAGGAGGAGGATGCAATCAAAAGGTCTGCGATGTTAAATGTTCGGTGATGACAAAAAACAGAAGTGGATAGAAACTAAACTCAGAGAGCACTCAAGAAAGAAAAGATGAAGAACAATCGGTCAGCTCAGGGCTGGATATGATTTCATTTCCTGTGTTTCCAGGCCAAAGGAAGCAAGGCTGATACATAAAGTCTCTGAATCATTAGATTCTCATTGCCGTGGTCAAACAGAAGATAAAGATTGTCTGTGAAAAATTGTCTGTGGAGTCCAGTCCTCTTAATACTCACGTACCAAATATTAGATTTACCGATTAATAATGTCTAGTAAGCATTGTTAATAACCATCTTAGTTATATGTTATGGCCAGGCATATGTCTTCAACCAAACAAGCTTATTAAGTAACCTTTTTAAATTTGGTCTGGAGATTGTAAATTTCACGTGCTCCAATGCTTACTAAGGAAGAAAGCAATAGTGGGGGGGGTTCATAAAACAATACAGAAGAATGAGCATGACGAGTTGCTCGAAAGTACATTATGTATTTTACTTATTATCTAACTGTGGTATGATATGCTCCAGTGGTTTTGTGAAACAAGTGCGATTCAAAGCCGCCTCTTTCCCCATTGTAGCACATCCTGTTTATGCAGCCAGAGCCAAATCGAGTGGATCTCAGTGGTGTGGCTTGTGCTAGCATGCTGGCCGTGTGCTGTGACCAGTGTATGCAAAGCGTGGTATTAGTCACAGGCTGGCTAGCCTGACAGGCCTGCGGTGTGAGGGAGATTAATGCCGGCCAGAGCCACTTTATTATCGTCACTCTCTTCTTTCCCACTCGCCGACTCTGCCTGGACACTCCAGCCTGCCATTAATTGTCTGCTCCCTCCTTCCCTCTCTCCCCAGTGACGGATGCAAAGAGGAGGAGTGCACAGACACCTGCCTTTGGCCTTGACAACCCTCCCCTCACTGCACTCACCTAGCACGCACACTCGCGCCCATGCACACGCACACACACACGCACGCACGCACGCACACACACGCACACACACACACACACTCAAGCACACTTTGGCCTCGGTGGCCGAGCTACTCTATGGCTGGGGAGAAAATGTCATTTGTGGTCACTTTCCTCTCTAAGGCACTCCAGCCTGCCAGGAGACATCCAGGAAGTAGAAACAGCTGTCCTCTTTTCCTCTCCTCTGCGCTAAAATGTGCTTTCTGGCCCTGTTTTTAGCTACTGGAGACAGTTAAGTAACATCCCACAGAGTTAATGTGAAACTCTTTTCAGAAAATGGTAGGGCTGTCAAGTGAATTTTGAGAACTCTTTCAACAAGTTATAGCAATTTCCCCCTTTAAACGACTCTAAAAGCATTCTTAAAATGGTCTCTGGAATATACAGCAGAAGATCCTACAGAGCTCAAAAGGAAGGTTTGAAAGGGAATAGGACTGGGACACACGTTCATGTGTGGCAGTCATGTCTGATGTCATGTCTAGGTTGTTTTTAATGAAGCAATGAGACAGCTGGTGGTAATAGATATTAATGCTTACTGTAGTTTTCAGTGCAAATAAGTGGCGCAAATGTGACCCGTGCTGGGAAAATGAGTCGGAATGAGGACATCTTCAAAAGTGAGTTATTGTTACTTCCACATTGTTCATCTAAAGATCTTCAAAATGAGGCGTGGTTTGTTGAAATCGGACAAAAAATGACCGCCTAGCAACTAGCCACATTGTTTACGTCTAATGGGGTTTGGAAACTCGCTGTCCATTGGTTCATAAAAGCGTCATCAGGAATTCCACGTGTATTATCAGAAAGTAGAGGAACTACGCTTCACAGCGATTTCAAAGATGGGTAGGGGGATTCCCCCGTCTCACCATGAGAGAACAGTGAAAAACACCGATTTATTGAGGAATATTAAGACAAAGGAGTAATTAATGAAGACGTACGAATGAACATATGAACAAAAGCTTAAAATAAAAGTAGTTTGGGATGTTTTTCTTGCTGTTTTATCATGGGGATCAATAAATCAGGGCTTTATGGACTCACTTTCGAGAAAATCTCAATTTTGACCGAAACCACCTCTCAGCTCATAATTAGCCCATGCACATTCCGACTCATTATGCCTGCACTGGTCATAAATAAGTGCAAAAAAAAAAAGCTGTCTCATGTTGGGTATCCACATCAGATAGTTTTCTGCTAATAGAAATGAAAATCTTTTGTGTGTGTGTGTGTGTGTGTGTGTGTGTGTGTGTGTGTGTGTGTGTGTGTGTGGAACCAAGCAAAATAATGCACGAAATGGTGTGATGAAGTCATACTGGGGCTAATTTCTTTCTAGCCCAGACTAGAAAGATCCATGTAATCTAACAGTGCCAGTTACGTCACACAGAATGAAGTGTTCCTTGGATTTGACCTACATCTGAACCTTCTTCGTTGATACATACATAAAACATCAACTGCTGTGATTGAGAAACTCCATTTGAAATACAGAAAGTATGATAAAAAAAAAAAAAGTATCCTTTTTTTTCCTCTCCAAAAAGCCTACTCCAATCAGAGTACAAGTTACACCTAAGGACAGAACATTAACTTTAGTAGGTTTTTTAATGAAAGGATTATCCTTTTTTACGTTTGCCATTATTGGTATTCGGGGGGAACAAAGCATGGAGCCATTAAAGCATACTTTGCACCAGATCATTCACATTATGCCATAGAGGAGACCTTGTGATAGAATGTATTGCTCAACGCTCATAATTTTATTGGTGACCTACTGGTCGATTTTTTTTGTCCTTCCAGCTAATATCACAGCAATCCATCAACGATGCAAAGTATAATCTTATTTTGTTACTCAAAAGGTAACATGAATAATTAAGCAGTGGACAGGAAACCATGAAGGGACGTCTCTTTTTTTGTGAGCTAATCGAATTCCCTCAAAAGAGCCACCGTGAATGGCCTACAGCCCTCATATATGGATATTATTATATCATCATCCTTGTTAACTTGTCATAGGAGAATTAAAACAAAAGAAGTAAATAAACTTCTCTGAAGAAGAGGACGATGCTGGAAATGACTGCCAATCAAACTCAGTAGCTCAAACCCCACCTTTACATCTGTATCCCTACAAACCTTGCCCCAAAGCTCGATATTCCATGCGCACTTCACCTCGACTGGTAACAAATCAACATGTAGTCTCCAGATCGGATGGGTATGATGTAATTTTTGATTTCTAACCTAGCAGTTAACTTCATTACCTTGCCGATACGTTGGTGAGTTTTAATGTCTACAGTGAACTCCAGAATCATTGTTGCCCTTCATAAAAATGGGCAAATGTTCAAATATATCATTTCTCTCCCTTGAGTATGTGCTTTGGACCAAATACCAAAAGGCTAAGTGTGTAGTAAAATATTTCATACCTTATGTAATATGCCTAGACAGGGAGTACAAAGCAGTTTCATATTCAGTCTCAGTCTGGTCTTCGATGTTTGCAATTTTAATACATGCTCACAGCAGGACAAAGCAGACAAAACGTGGTCTTGTGAGTGAGAACCCACTCAGTGCAGCTAATACACATGTTAACATTTCGATATGTTTTTTTTGTTTTTTTGCATTTTTTGGTAATTCAATAATCAGTTGTGAGAGTGTATAAATCGCATGGATGGATTCTGTTATAATTAGAACGGTAGTTAGTCTGTACGAGCTTATTAAAAATATGTAATGCACAGTTTACAGCTAGAGAAACAAATATGCAGAGATTTGTTTTGAAGCAAAAACTCAACTTTCAGAACATGGTGGATGCCCTTAGGCAGTCGTGGATATATCGTGGTACACATAATTACAAGAATACACAGTAGAGATTTGAACAGGAACGGGAATTTGGTTGGATTTCAGTCAAACTAATGTGACATGGTTCCAAGAGAAAAGGTACAATTGCACTTATTACAGAACATATTACAGTCTCACCAGAAGAACAGCTGCTTTGCTACGCATGTATCATATACTTTACTGTAGTTACTAAGTTAAATTGAATTACTTTAATATAGTTTTGTTTTTTTTTCCATCTTCTTCCACTTAATCCTGCTCAGGGTCGCAGGGGGAAGCTGGCGCCAATCCCAGCTGACATCGGGTGAGAGGCGGGACACACCCTGGGCAGGTCAC
>JAQLOM010000023.1:7970994-7981486 GCA_030068315.1 Chrysichthys thysi
CACACACACACACACACACACACACACACACACACACACACACACACACACACACACACACAGAGAGAGAGAGACTGATGATAATGAAGATAGTTAACTGTAGCTAGTGCTACACTGAGGAGTTGTTACTGGATTAGCCAAACACACAAATAGCTAGCTACCTTGATAACTACCTACTATTACTCTCTTGAATGATGTGTTAAATAATATAAGGTATAAGATCAAAGGCTGTCACTATAGTATATACAGTAACCATTGCCTGTATTATTTAGGTAGCTATAGTTAGCTGTAATTTTGATGTTACTTTAACACTTTACAAGCTTCTCAAAGCTCAATAAATGCTGAGATGAAGCTAATTTTGTTCGGCTGAACAAGGTAGTGTCACTACACAGATGTATAAATTCACATTAGCACTTTAGTGAGCATTAATGACTATCAATATTATTGGCAGTGTCCTCACACAGCCTGGTGCTAATGACTTCTTGCTAATGTTTTGAAAATTTATAAAAGTGTGCCCTTTGAGACTTGGTGGCTTTTTTAAGGAAGCCTAAATATTTTCAGGCTAATTGTTGCTTGCTGATCAAGAGTGAAGGTGTTTTTTTTTTTGTTTGTTTTTTTTTATTAAGATAGCTAGCATGAGCAAGCTATTAGTTAGCAATGCTCGGTTTCCAGTTCAAGGCCAATGTTTAGGATCACCTATAACTTGGTAGACAGCTTGGCCTGCGAAGCAAAAACAAATCAACTGGAGCGTTACTTCAGTACCTCCATTTTCAACACCTAGCCGAGGTGACGCAGACCCACAGTTCATCTTTGCTAACCGAGTCACCCGCACCACATTTCTCCTGGAGCATTTTTGCCAGAGGAACTCAAGCAGTCTCGCATACCAGTCCGACTTCTTTGAATTACACCAGGAAATTAGTTGATGAACGTGCTCGTGGCCAGTGTCCAGGCACTTTCCTTTATAAATACAATCGATCTGTGCCTTTGTAAGACTGCCGTCAAAAACAGCAAATGAGAACCAACTTCCCTTTCATTGCATATCCTCGTACATTCTGATTAAAATACCAATTGATTGTGTGAGATGAAATTATAACTTTAATTAAAGCCTCTCCATACAGAGCTGTGCTAATAATTACCACATCTGAACAAATGAAAATGGCAGAAGTAATATGGATATCCTTACATCATAGTAATTAAGAATTTCTATGCGGTTGATATATGTCTTTGTTTGCAGCCTTGAAGCAATAATATCAAGAAGCACATTTATTTTCTAGATGTAGTTCATGGTAATTAATACAGAAAAAAAAGTGGTTTATATACATGATAATCACACATTATGTCACATTATACTTACATATGTAGACATTTTTGTTTTGCTGCTCTTGGAAAGAATAAATATAAAGCGACCATTTAAACCTTAATGACTATATGTTAGAAAAAATTGTCTTCTTTTATTTGTCTGTAAATAAAATCTTGATGTATGAGATATTATGCATTAAAATATTTTAGTATTTTCTGGAGTATACAGTCACCACTTTGTTTTTAATAATATGAGGTGAATATACATCACAGTATCATGAAAACAGCAGCAAACAGCTGTGTGTGTGTGTGTGTGTGTGTGTGTGTGTGTGTGTGTGTGTGTGTGTGTGTGTGTGTGTGTGCCTGAATACTTGTACACGTGTGTACATTTCCAGAGGCCCCAGAGATCAAGAGAGCAGCTCCTGCACACAGAGGTAAAAATTCATTTCTTGAGTGCTATATATCAGGGTGTATTTGTTTAATGAGTTCTCCTGTGGAAAGATGTATAGAACATGTCAGGCGTCCACTTGCAGTGCGTTCTGGGAAGCAGATACCATCACAAAATGTGACCGCTCACTCTGTCTCCACGCCCTGGCCGCTTTATCTCAGGCTTCCCAAGCCCATTATAAATGAGAGGCTATGGGAGAACAGGGAGCGAAAATAATGGACGGGAGAGAAAAAAGAAAAAAAAAAAAGCTGCACCAACACTCCCCAACCTGGCTGAGAGAGAAGAGAAAGAGAAAAGAATCTTCATCACTACTGGAGCTAGATAAACAACAAACCAGAGCAGAACGACCAAGGCGTCTCTATGGGCTAAAACTAGCCATCACAGTCTAAACTTTCAGCTTAATATGCTGCGTTTGTACTCGTTCTTTATCTGTTGCGTCTCTTGCTCTCAGCCTCAGCAGGCTAGCTATTTGGCATGCTTAACTAACCTGTTTTCTCCACTGGCAGGTCCCTGCTCCCCTTAAGTTATGGAAATGATATGCGAGAGGCGGACATGGAGGTAATTAATTGTAACTTGGAGGATAATGTTGGCCTGTCAGAGATGTCTGCACGTTGTGTAACACTTTTTTAAGAGTAATGTGCTTAAACTGGGAGGATCTGTTATTGGCCTATCTTAATTGCTGCGCGGCCGGAATGCAAAAGCAGCGGCCTCCTTTTCTCCTTCTGCTTTTTTTTTTTTGCTTTTTCTTCTTCCACTATCCCATCTTCTTTCTGTCAAGGAGTTTTTCAGTGTTTGTAAACATCTCATATAGTGAAATAATATCAGTGGGATAAATCTTAATTAGGGAAAATGCACACTAGTGTTACGCGGTCTCCGGTTTTCCTTCCGAATTAGGCTATTTTTGAACTGGAGGTACAGTACATTTTGTTGAAGAGGATAACATTTTTATTCGTGCTTTTGATTGTTTTTGTTTGAGCCATTCTGCATATGCTAGCTTGTTCACTGGATATTAAAAATATGTTAAAATACATTTAACTTCACATTCAAATAAGAAACTATACGTATGCCTAAATTTTGTTACATTTATCAAAAGCACACTATGGAAATGCCCTTTACATGCATTAACAGTACTCATAGGAGTCACAGAATGGTGGAGGGGGAAGAGAAGGAGAACTGTTCATTTTAGTGAAATGCATGAAAACAAAGGCTATGAACATGAAGCCAAACAAACAAGAACTAGATTTGCATTGGCAAGAGCATGAACATGGGTGAAGTGACATACAATGTTATGGATAAAGTCTAGGCAATAATCTAGACAAGAAGTAAGACATGACAAATACTAATGCTCATTAAACAGAAATGTGAGTCAGGTAGAAACAGTTATGAGATGTCATCATGTGACGTGCAGTGGCTTATGGGAGAACCTGTAGCGTACAACGGTACTGCCAGACGAGCAAGAAATTTTTACACCCCGAATTGCGCATTCAGACTCCTTTTGCCAGCACGGGTCACAAATATTTGTGGGTTGTGAAACAAATTATCTGAGTTTCCATGATTTGTTATGGGGAAATTCGCTTTGATATATGAGCGCTTTGGATTACAAGTACGTTTCCGGAACGAATTATGCTCGCAATCCAAGGTTCCACTGTACTGCCAGACCTGGGAATGCTATAGGCTGTATTATACACAGATTAGCTTTGAAACAAAATGACAAATAAAAAAGGACATATGACATATTTTAAAATCAGCCGAGCCTGCCAGATGCTGTTCTGTTTAAATGGAATCCTATGGGAAAAGTGGCTCAGTACCCTGAATAAACTCCTATTTTGTACAAATAATTGGTTTCATAACAATTTGACTACGTCTGTGGTGATCTTTTACATCTTATCCGTAGACTGTAAACAAACAGTAGACAAATTCTGACGCCACCTGTAAAGATCTAAAACTAATGTATGATCATTTTGTGGGACAAGTGACAGTTGGAGATGTTGAGACAGATGGAGCCACATATGCACAAAATTGTAGCCTAATCAACATAAACATTTACTAGCATTGTCCTATCCATCTGTGGCAGTCTGCTGTGCTGTACCACAAGAATAACTGCTGTTAAACGTTAGGAAAATGTCGGGTGATGTCGAAGAACTAATATCACTGGAGATGACTGTATTATGGTTTTGTCAATGGGAAAACTGCGAAGTTACTATCTCCTCCTTTTAAGAACGTCTCTGGCACCTTATTCGGCATAAGACTGACAATATGCTGTATGTGCTTTTTGGTTCTGCACTCAGTATTAGTTACTGTGTGAATTTAAAATGTAAAGTTATTCAGTAAGAGTATTAAGAGTATTTGTATTATTCAGGTGTACAACCCAAATTCCAGAAAAGTTGGGACGTTTTTTAAAGTTGAATAAAATGAATACTAAAAGACTTTCAAATTACATGAGCCAATATTTCATTCACAAGAGAACATAGATAACATAACAAATGTTTAAACTGGGAAATTGTACACCTTTATCCACTAATGGGACCTGCAGCAAGCATCAAATTTGAAATGAGCTCATTTTGTGCATAAAATTGTAAATATTTCTCAGTTTAAACATTTGTTATCTATGTTCTGTTGTGAATAAAATATTTGCTCATGTGATTTGAAAGTCTTTTAGTTTTCATTTTATTTAAATTTAAAGAACGTCCCGAATTTTCTGGAATTCAGGTTGCGCATGCTTTAGGTATTTTATTTTATTATTTATTCATGTCAATATATGCAATAACCCAAGACCATTTGGAAGAACAGAACCATTTCTGTTCTTCAGCATGTCGAAAAAGAACTATTTAGGTTGATATTTAGGTGAAGTTTTCTGTTAGGAGACGATTATGTAACAGTAATGGAAGGAGTCTCCAGTTTCAGTGCTTTGTACATTGACAGGGAGAGTCTTCAAAACATTAGAATTTGTGCTTTCTGGTGTCTCAGTAACACCTAAGCGATGCCAGGAATGATCTGATCTACATGCATCTAACACATATACGCACGCATAAATAGCCCAGAGTGGGTTATTCCTTCATTAAATGTTAATATGTGACATAATCAACAATAAACCTCAACCAAAAACTGCTCCAACAAAGTATTCTTTAGCTTCTTAGTCTTATTCATGTGCTTCTTATTTTTACATGACTAGCCTTTCAGATTAACTGTAGGTTTTTCAGACTTCCTCTGTGCTCCAACATTATTTAACTTTAGAAGAACATTTCAAACACATTGCCCAAGACCTCTGAATTGGACAAGAGAGGCACAATGCGTATATCTATGTCGTCTCTCTCTCAGCCAACCTAAACTAGCACTTAATAAGCTCAGGCGAGACCAGGAGGAAAAGGAATAAATGTCATTGTTGCTGATGGAAACTCTGCCCTGTGGGAGGCCCGATCATGTCCCCCTCCCCTCCCTCTACGACACCTTCTGCCTAAAGCATGTTCGCACCAGTGACACTTCGTCCCCCAAAACCAGGGTGTGAAAACCCATCTGGATATGTAAATAAAGTAGGTGTGTGTGTGAGGACATGACAGCATCACCGCACCTGCTCTGCGCTCTACATGGGAGCTAAAAGCTTATTCAGGTCCTGTTCCTGTTCCCTTACCAACCAGCTGTGGGGTTTTCAGCAGGCTTTCTGTGCTGACACATACAGTGTGAGACATGCACGAGGACGACGAGGACAGAACTGGGAAAACATGGCTTCCAAAGTCTGAAGGAAAGGGAAGATAAGGAGGAAGCAGCCCCAACTTAGGTTTACAGACACAAAAGATGGCGGTTAAGAGGAGTAAGGACATACAGGGGGAGATTATAGCTATTATTTGTCCTAATTTACTCTCTAATTCTTAATGGACGGGCCTGTTTTTCCTACAGGATGGAGCCGTCCCCTGCAGGCTGGACCTTCTACAAGTGCACTGGGCTTTGATTGACTGTGTGAGAATAGGTACATGTGGGAGGAGCCTGTGGGTTTCACCGATCCAAAAGGATGTCAGACAACAAGAAGAAAGTCTGGTAACAACCCCCATGAGACATTTCCCTGCCTCATGGAATGACACAGACACACTGCATACACATGAAAGCCAATTCCGGTAGTGTAATATTCTCTATTTAGTGTCAGTGCCTGCGAGTCATAAGCACTCCTTGGGTTATCCCTTGTCTACAGCTCCCAAAATACTTCCCATTCCATCACTGGCTGTCCAAGCATGACAGAATCCAGTGGCTAACAGCCCAACAGAGACCAAGCTTAGCTTAATTAAGACAGGCTTACTTCTGCATTCCATTCTCTTAAAAGGCTCTATCTGTACACTCCTTGCTCATCTCATGGAGCTGTCACATGAAGAGCCGGTTCCTTACTGTGCGTTGATGCCAGGTGACTTAACACAATCAAAACAGCCATTCCTCTTCCACTCCCATAGGTGCCCTTCCTGCTGTGGGGTCTAGGTCCTGCAAGGCAATGTTTGGAGCATGCGTCAGTCAAGCAGCCACGCTGGAAAGAGCCACTTCATCCTTTCTATCGCTCCCCTCTCTTTGTTTTGATTTGATTCATCAAGGTGATGACCAAAGGTGAACCAAACGACCTCTTCCCCCTGTGCTGACGTCCCCCCATGCCATGCCATTGCTCTTTCTCTGCTTGGTTCGCTGAGATGGAAGTCAAGGATGACATGGTGAGATGGCATGTAATGGAGGAGATGATTGCATCATCAGTGCCTTGATCAAGATCAGCATGGTGACCAAGGAGGTGTTCCACGAAGAGCTGTCACACCAGTGTGGCTATTCATGTGAGAAGCAGAAAAAGAAACTAAGGAATAAGTACAAGGAGGATTCGTATTTGTTATATTAGGTTATATTTTGCTTATTTTAGGCACTATAAGGAATTACTGATGCTATATAAAGTGCATTTACAATGCACCATGAATACAGGATTCTGTGTTGCCCATGATGAGTAATGCTAATATGTCAGTCGCTGAAAAATCTTAAAAAGAAATTTTACATTTTCATTAGATTAAACATGTTAGATTAACAGGTGCAGTTGAATAATATTTTTTTTTCTTTTTTCTTTCACTCCCATTTTTTTTCTTTTGCCCCATTTCCACTCCTCTATACAAAGCTCCAATCCCTGAACATGCTGTTTCAACTAGTGTCTGCACGCTAACTATAGTTACCATTAGCAAGGCCCATCACAGCATCACTTTTGTGCGTATTGGACGTTCACCAATCGCAAAACTCTATAAACCTGCCATTTCTCCTCATAATGATTTCTGATAATGTGAATGGGCATTGGGGGCGTGTCTATAAAATGACTGACAAGAAGCCAATCCAATTACAAACAGACACTCTAAATCACAAAGATATGTTTCCAACTTGGGTTTTCAGAACGACATAATACAGTGAACCCCCGCCTATCGTGGGGGTTCTGTTCCGCCGCCCCTCCGCGAAAGGTGAAACCGCGATACTGCAAAGTCACATTAATTTTTAGTATTTATATATATATTTTAAGGCTTTATAAACCATTTCCACTCTCTTATTAACCTTTTCCACACTCTTATAAACACATCCTATGCTCTTAAACACATTCTGCACTCTTAAACATACGTCATTTTAACAACATATAAAATTCACATGCATACTTACTGCCGGTGAGGTCACTTCCTATTTACAGCTGTCATAGCCAATCCTAGCGCTCCCTCCCAATCACCTGACTTTTCCGCCTGATTTTATTATTTATATATATTTTGAGGCTTTATAAACCATTTCCACTCTCTTATTAACCTTTTCCACATTTTTATAAACATGTCCTATGCTCTTAAACACTTTCTACACTCTTAAATATACGTCATTTTAACAACATCTAAAATTCACATGCCTACTTACTGCCGGTGAGGTCACTTCCTGTTTACGAGCTGAAGCGGAAGTGGCTTCCACAGCCACTTTCACTTTTCATCCGCTGATGAAATACAGTGCATACTGTTTTATTTCGATTTAAATGTTCTTTTAATGTTTGAATGAACATTTTTTTAATATGATATTTTCTATTCCAGAGTCCCGCGAAAGCCAAAAAATTCCACGAATCAAAATTTGAAAATCGCTGTACTCTGGTTCTTAAACTATTATTTCTTTATTTACAATATCATTTCTACATATCATTTCCACGTTATTTGTACTAGAAAGGCATGAAAAATATTGACTGGTTTTCAGTTCAGTTCAGTTCAAAGCCGAAGAAGACAATGAAGACGTGGTAAAAGGAAGACATAACATTGGGTAGAAATCGTTAGCGGACTGGAGCATAGCATCTATCCCTGGGCTCGCGTGGTTTTCTAATATCGTTATGAAACCCTCCTACATTATTTCATCATGAGCGGCTCCCTTATCACCATGATAAATAATAGTGACTGGATTTCTCACTGTAATCAAAACCCCTACTGTAATTCTTCAGGAGCTCTCTGCCGCCTCGGCCATCGCTCATATAAAAACAGTGGAATCACGTCTTGCTCATCAGCCGTGCAACACATCGGAGAAAATCCACATTAAACACAGCGAAACTAACACAGCGCACCATAACTCAGAGCTTTTATGATTGTCATATAATGACAGTCACACTCGACTAGAGTTGTGGAATTAAAGGTGGAGGAAATGGCCTGCTCTGTGCGGCTGTATAAATATCAAGAAGAAGCGAGCAGCTCCAGCGTTAAATACATCACAGAAGCCTCACCGAGCTGGTGTGACATATGCGGCTGGGTAAATCTATAGAAGCCTCTGGAACATTCTTCTTGAGATTCTGTTTCTGGAAATATCTGGATGATGGATGTGGAGATGGTCAGTAATGAACCAGGAATTCAATCATACGAGTAGCTACACATCTGATAATGTTTCTGGAACACTGTGACGAAGGCTCTGGGTTTCTAGTTATAAGAAAATGGAATTATAAAACGTGTCTTTTTCTAAGCTTGTATTAGCGCGTGATCTTTCTTTGATTTATTGTGGGCTTTAGCGTACAGTGAAGCAGTCACAGAAATATCACAACAAAGGAGTTTTGAAAATGGCACAGAATCGTCCAGAGGTGTTGCATTAAAGAATTTTTCGTTAAATCATTAAACTGGCATACGGGTGGGGAAAATGAGCTCGTCTGGTTGCTCATGCGGCGGCTGGCAATAATCCAGGCTCACGGCATAAGGTCACAGGGAGGTCAAAGGGTCGTGTTCTCTACAGTGCGACAATAATCAGTCTGACCTGACAAATTGATTTTGCATTCGCCGTAGCAGGCCAGGAATGCATTAGAGAGTCTGCTCGCTTTTGTGCTGGGAGTAAATGGACGATAAAGCATATAGCAACCTGCAGTTGCTCTCTGGGATAATTAGCTGCTGGTGTTGTGGGTTGGCGGGGTATGCCTTAGGGGGGCAGAAGGGGCAGGAAACACTTAATGCTGAAGCAAAGAGTGCGAGAGTTGCTTTGCTTAGAGACCCTCGTCTCCCCCTTCCTCCTTCTCCATCCGCCAGTGTTGGGTGCGTGCCCTGCTTGGTGTTCCAGTGGTCACACATAAGTGCTTTACCTCATCACAGATGACAGCCATTGCTTTGGTTGCATATTTCACACCTCTTAACACACATACGCAAGCCCATATCCTGGCTCTCACCCCTACTAACTAACAGCGCAACACCCAGTCCAGTCATGCCTCAACATGCAATGCTAAAGTAATAGATTTCCCTGCATTTTACCTCACATGACTCCTTCTCCATGGGCTTCCTGCACAGGTAGCTGTCATACACAAAATGAACAATCTTTATAGAGGCGCCCTGACCATAACACGGCTGATTTTCACCTCAGCCAAGGTGTATATTCCCACAGAATTGTCAAGCGTCTCAACAAATCAAGCCTAACATATGATGTTTTCCATGTGATTTTTATTCCCCTTTGACCAGTCTACTACCAGGTGGTAATAGAACGCCACAGAAAGGCCAGTAGGGGGATGTTTGTGCTCTGAGTGATTGATCGACGCAAGCTGTTCTTTTCATTTATATCTCTCCCCCCATTCCATTGTGAATCGGTTAAGTTTAGGAAAAATGAATCCAAAAAAAAAAAAAAAGCCAGACCAAAGAGAAATGGCCCCAGATTACAGCTGGGTAAGCTCGTAGATCTAACCTGGGCCCCGGCAGTGGGGGGTGTGGGGAGTGTGCTGTCTGCGAGCATTAAGTTATCTAAATGAAAATCAATACTATATGTGCCAGCGTTTTACTAGAAAGAAGTGCCCAGAGACCAGGCAGTGTGGGGGAAAGGGGAGAATGAATGGAGGAGAGGATGGAGGGATGATCTGGCATTTGGGATGTGGCTCCGAAACAAAGCAGGCTGAGGCTCTAATTGGCCCACTGTTCTGGTCAGTCCATGGAGTTAAACAGGGAAGATGACTTATTTTCGAAGCAAATCCTGCGGTACTTGTACTTGTTTGGCTGCATGCATGCTTTAAAAAAAACTGTGTGCAACTTTTTAGGTGGATTACCTGTTTAAATGAAGTAAAGTCATGAGGAAAGGTAAAAATGCTAACCCCAATTTTTAACCTTTGTAACAAATGAATTAAGTAGTATGAGGAAATACAAAGAAACAAGAAAAAGATATTTTGTAATCATGTGGAGATCATGTACTCAAAAGAACACTGAATGAATTTGTGTGTGTGTGTGTGTGTGTGTGTGTGTGTGTGTGTGTGTGTGTGTGTGTGTGTGTGTGTGTGTGTGT
>JAQLOM010000023.1:8052836-8065429 GCA_030068315.1 Chrysichthys thysi
GGGAGAACACCATGTGGTTGTACGACCTCACAGAGAGGCATGGAGAGGCCGATTTGATGTCCGCTGAAGTTACCGATTACAGTTCTTTGCTCAATAAATGGTTCATGTCTAAACTAGCAATTTGGTAATAACCAATAAATTAAGAGCATGAAAAAAAATACGTTCAGGTTATATCTTAGTTGCATGAAGCCTATATTCTTTGGACTTAGAAATACAAAATACAGACAAGAAATAATAGTACCAGAAGTCCCCAAGTTATGACGGAGAGCTGTTCCTAAGGCTGGGTGTAAGTTGGATTTCGTTGTAAGTTGGATCTTAACATTACACTATAACGTACAGATGATATCATAAAGATACATAACATGTAATAATAATAATAACAATAATAACAATATTACTGTAATAATAATTTCAATATTATTGTGATTATTAAAACATTTATAAATTGAAACAAGTGAAGAATTCAGCACTGTACCTTTCATCCTGCCTTTGGGACATTTTGAATGATGTAGAGACAGGCTTATCTTATTGGGATGAGAGAGCTGGACATGCAGGGGAGTCTGGGTGAGGGGAAAGTACTGGGGTCACTGTGTCTGGAGTGGTACATGGTACTGGAGATTGCTTCTTGAAATAAAGATCAAGGCCAGACTGGACAGTTTTTCACTTCTTTGCTTCCAAAGTCTCCCTGTAAAAAGTGAGCTGAACCATGATCCCTCTAAATATCTTTGTGTGCCCTTCAATGTTGGGGTCCACAGCCTCCAAACATGTCAACCCTCTCTCTATCAAGGACAAACCTTTTGACAAGCCTTTCACTCTTAAAAACCTGGGCTGTGGGACTGGTGCCTCTTCCTCCTCCTCGATCATCTGCTTCTCCAGCTGAATGAGGTCCTCTTGAGATAACTCCTCCCCATGGGATTCCAGCAGCTCGTCGACATCATCAGCATCCACATCCAACTTCAGCTCCTTACGTATTCCAAAAATCACGTGTTCAAGGATACGTTCCTTATCCTTTATCATGGTAGTGACCGTTGACCGACCAAGTCCAAGAGAATGACCGATGTTTGTTGGCGTTTCTCCATTTTGTGACCGCTTCACTATGTCTAATTTCACTTCCGTTGTAATGGCTTTCCTTTTCTTCCATTCAGTGCCATCAGAAGAATCAACTTTACGCTTGGGAGCCATAATAAAGGGCAAAAAAATAAGCTAAAGAAAGAAAAGCGTTACACAACGGCGGTCTACAGCAGGGGTATTCAATTAGATTTTTCATCTGGCCAAATTGTCATACAGCTTTTGCCAGTGGGCCGGACATTTCCCTGAATTTCTTGTATTGTACCCCATCAAGAGTGTAAACTGCTGCGCGACGTCCCGTAAAATGTCGCAAAATGTTATAAACTGTCGCGCTTACAGTTAAGTCACAGCTATTTAATAAATAAGAGGTAGTCAGCGGGCCGGTCCAAAATGACTGATGGGCCGGTTCTGGCCCGTGGGCCGCCTATTGAATAGGGCTGGTCTACAGTGTATCCTGGCCTAAGCGTGTTGCGCTCTTACACTGTATTCCTACGCCGCCCCGAACAGTAACAAAAAGTAGTACCTGCTTTCGTCACGTACCAACGCCGTATTCGTCGTAACATCAGGTCAGTGGTTGTATGTCCGAATTAAGGTCATTATTTAAAGCGTTCTTGAGATTAGATTTGGCGTAAGCTGTGTTCGTCGTAACTCGGGGACTTCCTGTAATAAAAAGGCTCACTTGTAGACTATTGCCTCTAAAGGTGGGTAAACACCTGAATGTATAGTGTGTATAAATACAGTGTGTAGGATTTGTAATGTAGGTCTTCAGGTTTCTTCACATTTGTTTGTCACTCTGTATTTGCATTTGTTATGTATTTATTGCTCTATAAGAGTCAACAAAAATAAATAAATCCAAAGCGGGAGTCATACCGATGCACCGATGGTCATCAAAGGCATGTCCGTTATCATCATCTAAACAGACAAGGAGACCTCCAAACCAGAAGACACTAAAAGATTGTCTAGGGGGAAAAAAAGCACAAGAGATCTTGAGACAGAAGGAAAACAATGAACTGGGAAGCAATAAATATGCAAGACATTGGAACACACATGAAAAATACAGGGGTATAAATACAGTGACTAATGAGACACAAGAAGGTTCATAACAAAGGACAGGTGCAAACAAAGAACAAATAATATACAGGGTCTAGACAATGATTATACATAACTGTCTAGCGTGTGTTCATCGAGAAATATGAACACATGTAGAATGCTAAAACGCCCTGGATGATCTCTGAATAAATAAAGTGTAGAGCGAGGTAAACTTCTTGCGCTAACCTCCTCCGTTAACCTGTCTTACAGAAGAGTAGAGGAAAGAACAAACAGGATCTGTGTGTTTAAAGGTAGCCTGCAGTCAGACAAAAGCATGACGTTTGATATGAGCTTTGCTATAATGCTCAGATGTGTGGATGCATATCACGTCACACCTCAAGCTGGAAGGTGGAGGACGAAACACAGCCACTTGGTTGAGTTCGATTCTTTTTACATAATAGATAACAGGGTTGAATATAATTATGCTGTAATGTGCAGTTACAATGTGAATTGGAATTTATCCTGTTAGGCAAACATTTTGCTGCTTCTGCCTCCATGACAGAATTGAATAGTTAATGAACTGTATGTTAAAAATGGAAAAAAAAATTTTATTTATTTATTATTTCTTTTTTTTTTAGACAAAGCAGTTGAAATTGTCAATGTAGCGGTGTCATGCTAGCACCCAGATGCACCCAACACACTCTCCTATTAACACACATGGATGCCCAAGAAAAAAAAAGTATGCTAAAGTGTACTTAATTTAAGTGTACTTATTATACTTCAATATACTCATGAATATTATACTAAAAGTGTGCTATTTTCACATACTTTTTTTGTACTTAGTGTGCTAATGATATATCATTAGTTCAACTAAAGATATAATTAAGTACAACTACTTGACTGTACTATTTTGAGACTAAAAGTCAATTTAAGTATTAGTATACATTAATGTACTTACATTTAAAATACTTAAGTATTACTGAGACAGAAATATACTTATAATTAGTGTATTTCTAGTATATTTTTTGACTCAGAAATTTAGCACAAAAAATTAAAAATGGACTACAAATGTACTACATAAACTTACAGTACATTTTTAATACATTAAAATACATACTTTTTTTTCTTCTTTTTTTTTTACCGTGGTGCTGCTTGTCTCATTTGGTTCATATTTGATTGCATGACAGTAAAAATGCCCTCTGCAGTGATAATTTTGTGGAATTTTGCTCACTCCCACTAAGGTGGGGATCAGACTGAAAAACTGAAGTGGCAGCGCAGCAGCAGAATGTAACACGATGCTCATACTATCTGATGGGAAGCACTAACAACAACAACAACAACAACAAAAGATCTCCAAAAAATACCAGTACTAGCCCAGAGTTTTGCTCTTAGTAGATTTGGGAGCTTTGTGAAATATTCTACGCAGATATTACCTCCGAGTGGAGTTTTCAGACTGGTGGTATTCCTTTGCTGCACTCCATTTATACTCATAGGTCGGGCTGGCCGAGATCCGAGTCAGAAATGTCTGTTGAAATGCCCCCTGATGTCTGACTCAGAAAACCGGAAGATTCTCACCAACCCTGATTAAAACTCCCAAATGGCAGCACCCTTCCTGAACAGTAGGCCAAAACTATAGTTTTATACTATTTATTAAACTTCTGTCTATTTTGCCTTACTTAATCAGTCTTACACACAGCACTGTCCAAGTTTTATCTGTGCTCATATTGATATGGGGCTTTGATTTGCTAAATACCACATAGTATGTTGTTTTCAGGTGGAATTGCTAATTAATGGCTAATGGCTACCCGGTAGTGAGTGAACCTGGCTTCCCCCACCATGTGAAATTTAATGAAAAGTAATAAAAGGAATTTGAATTTCCACTTTAAAACGTGAACATTCGACTGTATTAATAGGGTGAGATCAGCTTATTAGGGGCATTTTTTGATTACATTTGTGGTAATACACCTGTAAAGGACAAAACAGCAAGCCCAGTAGCAATTTTTCGTGTCCGTATTGGCGTTCCGACTTATACAGATGGAACGCAGTTAAGTCGGGCGTGACGTCATCCCCAGCTCCTAAATCTGACATCCGAGGAAAATGGAATGCAGCATATGTCCAGGTCCTAGTGAAACAGTATCAGGATGTATTTAGTGATAGAGACTTTAAAGCACTTATGGAAGTCGCTCTGGTGAAAGGAATCTGCCAAATGCTAAAGGGGACTGGAGGGAGAGGAAAGCAAAAAAAACCTCAAAAGAGTTCTTGGTCAGTTTGAGTCTATGAGACATGTCAAGTGGCCACGTGGTTAGCAGTGTTGCCTCACAGCGAGAAGATCCTGGGTTCGAGCCCCGGGTTTGGCACGGGTGCCTTTCTGTGTGGAGTTTGCATGTTCTCCGTGTGTCTATGTGGGTTTCCTCCGGGTACTCTGGTTTCCCCCCACAGTCCAAAAAACATTAGGTGGATCGGCTACCCTAAATTGCCCATGGGGGGTGTGTGTGTGTGCGCGTGCGCGTGTGTGTGTGCATGAACCCGAGTCCCGAGTGGGGAGGGTTGGGTGTGGGGCTAGCGACCTCACCCTGAAGAATGCGCTTAGCTACAGAAATATCACCTAAGCCCCGTGGGGAGCTTGACACCCTATGTGCAGTACAGCATGGACCTAAAGACGAAAGATCCTGCCCCTAAAATAATCTTCCTGCTTTGATTGGTCAAAATGCCTAAAATGTTCTTAGGATACACTAAAGTGACATTTATGAGCGTTGCGTTGCGTTGTGCTCAGAAAGTTGAATCCAGCTCAACTTGAACCAACGCTTTGCTCCTACATCCAGCATAATGCTAGCAGCATCAACCGTTTCACTGCTGAAGCTTAGCAAACAATAGAAAATCTGCCACTTCTGCTAGGGCAACCACTGTGTGCTCACCATCTTAGGGTTAAGTTAGCTAGCTGACATCAGTAGCACTGAACACAATTTGCACTGTTGTTTACTTCAGTGGAATAGTGTTATTTAATTTAGCTCAAGTACAAAAAAATATTAGGCTTTTAGAATTATTAAAGTATTACTCTTAAGTATTAGGGCAAGACACAGCTGTCAACTCTGGAAAACCAGGAAGTAGGACAAGGACAAACAGGAAGTGTAAAAGAATTATTATTGTCTATAGATTATTATCATGAGGCCAGATTGCACAAGGCATCCCTCAAAGATCAAAACCTTCTTTCTTTCCTGCTTTCTTTCTTTCTTTCTTTCTTTCTTTCTTTCTTTCTTTCACTTTATCTGTCTTTTGTTCACACAAAAGCAGCTCGAGCTTACCATGTACAGGTGTGCATAAGTCAAGAGGGAGGAGGTTATGATCTTAAATCATACAGTCATAGCCAGAGGCTGTTTGTTTTTTTCTTTAAAACGGGCAACACACTGCATGCTGAGGTCATTAGTCTTGATGAAAAAGAAACACTGCCCTTAAGTTATAATAAAGGACAACGTGTCAATGCGCAAATTGCCTTTCTTTCCTTGTCACACTTTTTTTTTTACTTCCCAAAAAAAGACCTTGACTCGTTCTCTGTTTTGTCCTTTACAAATGAGGCAACTTTTGTCTGCAATACCAGTGAAATATATTCCTGGAGGGATAGCAGACAAATGACCAAAGCAGAGTGCACTTGTTTAGAGCTTCACAGCTTCTGTATTGTGAACTTTCCACAATGAATGAAAGTGAACGAGATCATAAAAGAGTAGTACTTGTTTAGCATCTATCGCTGTGGGTTTGTTAATTCACTTATATGGTTTCCTTTTAAGGTAACAGGACAATCTTATTCGCATATTTGAGCTGTCTTGCACTTTGATGTCGCTGGGGTCTAGCAAGGCTCATCAACAAATCAACACCCTTTTCATCCCCTTTCCTTAACCACAATTACCAGCTGTTGATGGATACAGGCCTCTCTATGGTGCAGCCCTTACAGTAGATTGCCAATTTGGACGTTTTTCTTCTCCTCCTTCTCTTGCTCATTGTTCTCCCAAGCCAGGCTGCTGTCAGGGGGCTAGTAGAAGCCCGCAGCGCCAAGGCCCAGACCCTGCAAGAACGAAGGGGTGTCAAAAAGCATGGACCGCACCATTTGTCATGTAATCTGGAGAGCGAATGGACGGGGCGCTATCAGCAATCTGCTATTGATCCCCTGCAGGAGCCTTGCTATTGTTCATCTGTGGTGCAGGACTGGCACCCAGCATTAATGAAAGAAACTAAACAATGCATAGCAATCAGAGAGGCTGCATCACGGCATTGGCAGGAGAGGAAGATGGGGGGAAAAAGAAGGAGAATGGAAAGACGAGATACAAGAAAAAAGTTTTGAAAGGGGATGCAAAAACTTTTTGTTATTGTATCTGTCCGAGTGTGTGTATTATGAGACGGTGGGTAGAAAAGTGGATTGCATGGTGCTGTCACATCGCAGCCCTCGGCTATGTGGACACCAGGGGATTCGACCCTGGAGGTGCTGTCATGGTCCAGTAGCACAGGGAGAGAGGAGAACGCATCATTACCTCAAGCTGCTTCTGGACTTGGCTTGACATTAATTGAAAAAAAGGGTTCTTGGGAGCATGTTTGTATACACTTAAAAGGAAGAAATTCTAGTACTTGAAGTAGCTTTTAGGCCACATCTTTCTCTCAGATATTTCACTCTGACATGTTTCTCCCTCACTACATGTGCTTTATGTAATGAGGCCATTTTAACTGGAGAACAAATCAATTGCGAAATGAATTTTACCATTTGAAATATATGCTTTCAAATTGGTAATTTCCAATAAATGCATAAGATCAATTCCCCATGTGAGAATCGTCCATATGTCAGGTATGTGTGCAGAAAGATGGGACTCGTGAAAACCCTCCTTAGTTTTATATGCACAAGGATTTTATTTTTGACATTTATTTCACCTTTCGGGTCAAAACATACTGAATCTAATCACTGTATGATTGATGTGAATGGAAGCCGATGAAGACAATATCATGACTCATTTTTAAACCTTCTGGTTCCTTGGGCTTATTCTTTGTAACTTTATCATTGTTTTTATATATTGATATATTACAGAGTTACACACGAGAAAAGTGTTGATTGGGTTGGAGTTAGACAGGTGCTCAAACAGGCCCTGAGGACCTTCTGCTCCATCTCTTTCTTTTCTCTCTCCATCTGTGATGTCTTCTCATATCATCCTCTCCATAATCCACTTCCAACGTGGCAGAATAAAAACAGCAGCCTTAGCTTGAAAGACATCCGATCCGTTTCATCACTAGCGTTTTAATGATTAATTAGTCTATCTAAGACGAACACGCAAATCAGTCACGATCCTTCATTTAGCGTCTTAAATCATAGAATTTCTTTCTTTTTTTTTTTTTGAGAAATTAATAGAAAACATGTGTACTCTATTTTAGGGGTAGGGTTCACTTTTTGGAGGACTCGGAATATTTTCAAACATTTTCCTAATGTGTCTCTGAATTTTTGTTGTGTCACATAGAAAATGGCAGCTAGATGAATTGAGGAGAAACACCAACGCAGCTGAGCTGCCTGTTGTCAGACTAACTGTCTATTGAAGACGAAAGAGAGGCATTTTCTCTCCCTCTCCCCTCATAAAACAGTGCGATTGCCCATAGCATCACCATCTGTCGGTGACTGGAGGGTGAAACAGTAAACACTCTACTCAGTGTGTGAGTGTAAGTGTAGGAGTAAAAGTAGGACGGATTCCAAAGCTGGTGCCCCTGCAATTCAACTGACAGATGCACTCTTTTTGTATTTAATTCACCCAATATTTATCAATTAATGAATCTGTGCGATGGCCAAATCCACTCTGAGCATGCCAGCATTCCAGCCCCAGACTTTAGTCAGCCCCTTCGCTTTATACTGACTTTTCTTCTCTCTCTGACTCTCATTGCCCTCCGTCTCTCCGTCTAATCCACTTCCTTTTATCACTCTTATTTAGACAGCCTGACTGCGTTGCATTTGAGTCAGAGTGACCTGAGAGGTGCCTCAGGCAGAGCGGATGTGTGTGCGGACGTGGGTGTGGGTGTGCGGATGTGTGGACATATGTGTGGGCTTTAGAGAGACAGGAGCCAGCAGATAAAGTGCTTGTGTGGTGACCGTGTCATGTAATTCCCCTTTAATACAGTCAAGGCTGATTCCAGAGATCCCACATACACACGGGCCTCCTGAGACCTGCTGTCACTAGGAACCAGGAGTTCAGATCTGATACGGCCACCAAGGCGAACTGCAACTCTACACTCACCTCTGCAGTATGTCTATGGACGTGGAGATCTATGGGTATATTAATATTTGAGCGTCTTCCTCTTAATGTACTGAATGGGTTTATTTTGTGTATTTATTGAATTTCAGGTAAACCAATTGGAACAGGGTAAAGGACAGATGTTAGACTTTGCCAAAAAAAAAAAGGCAAATCAACTTTGAGCTTAAACAATAATAATAATAACAACAATGCCCATTTTATCATAACGATTAAAGACGTTTCCTGAAACTCCTTTTTTTCAAGTGAAGCTAAAATTCCCTGTTTAGGTAAGTCAGAGGGACACACAGCGGTCATTACGCTACCATTAGCCACCTGATTCACTCTTTAGTTAACTAGCCAGCTCAACTTAAAGTAATTATACAACTCTACAGCTTCTCAGTTGGCTAATCAGTTTTAAGAGTGTGTTATACAGCTAATAAGGTAGAGGATTGGACTGCTGCATCTCCCTAACTACCCAGCTAACCACCTAATACTACACGTAGTCCTCAAGTTACGATGGAGACGCGTTCTGCCACACCCATCGTAAGTCAAAAATATTGTATGTTCAACCACTGTGTTGACCCACTTAGCCTAGCTTAGGTATCTCAGCCTAGCTTAGCTCATCTTAGCCTAGCTTAGCCTGGCCTATTCAGGAGCCTTTTCTTGTAGAAAACATGCTTTTGAATGAAAATTAGCTCTTGAAGCACACAAAAAAACACTGCAGTAATGCACTGTATAGTACGCCGATACACAAGGTAGCTCTGTGAGTTGCGGGAGAGTGTGAGGCATCGGGCGAGGTGAGTGATCCAGGCATCGTCCTCATACTTCCGGGTGTCGTCTACATACTTCTGGGCGTCATCTGAACGTCTGTGTATGTCATACGCTGTCACTCTGGAACTGCCTGCGGTGCCTGCCCATGAATTTTAAATATTTTACAATTTTTAGCCCTTCGCAATCGTCATCGTAACTTCAAAAAATAGTAAGTCGGGCTATCGTGACTCGGGGAGCACTTGTACAAAATAGTTAATCAAGAAAATTAAAACAACAGCTCGAAAATTTTTCCTGCTAGTAAAATATTTGGGTGATTCCACCATTCGGTCACACAAGTTCAGAAGAGAGCTGCAATACCACACGCAGCAATGGAAGTCACAATTGGCTGACCACGGTATGAGACTCAACACAAAGAAGACCGAGTATATGGAAGCTGGCCCTCAAACCGATGGTACCATAAACATCGATGGAGAAGACCTAAAGAAGACTAGTGAATTCAAGTATCTGGGATCAATGATCAGCAGCAACGGAGATATTCTTCCTGATGTGCGAGCACGAGTCAACGCTGAGTGGGCAAAGTGGCGCCAAGTAACAGGCGTGCTGTGTGATCGTCGAATGCCAGACCACCTCAAGGCCAAGATCTACAAGACAGTAGTCTGCCCAGTCGCCCTTTATGGATCGGAGGGCTGGCCAGCGACAACGAAGCATGAACAAGCCCTGCGTATGATGGAAATGCAAATGCTAAGGTGGTGCCTGGGTCTCACGTGTTGGGACAAAGTCAGGAATGAACATATAAGAAAGCGCCATGGCATCGCACCAATCATTGAGAAAATGCGCGAGTCAAGGCTACGATGGTATGGACACATTGTGCGGGGGGATGAAGACTCGGTGGCGAAAACGGCAATGTGGTTTGACCCCAGTGGCCTCCGACCACGAGGTAGGCCGAAGAAGCGGTTGATGGACCGAATAAAGGAAGACATGAAGTTCGTCAATGCTGCCCCAGACGATGCCCTCGATCATGCCAAATGGAGACGAATTTGCACTAAAGCGGACCCTGCTACGCGGGACAAATGCTAGGAAGAAGAAGGTCACACTGGAAATACATTTATACAAACATGCACACACAAAAAAGATTTCTTTTTTTTTTAAAAAACCAACATTTTAAACATAGTTACGATGCCTTTCACAACAATGCACATGTATATTAATTAATTAATAAAAAAAACCTACATAACTGAAGTGAACAGGAATAAAACCTACCGCACTTAAAGGGGCATGCCCACCCAACTATAACTACATTTTACCTTGAAATATATCAGTTAACATGCTTCACTTTTTTATTTTTGCATTAATGTATGAATCCATTTTTACAACTCATTCTTAAATCATCACTTTTCGTTAGCCATCCATTACAAGTTATGCAAAATGTTCATTTTAAGATTGTCCAACAAGATTCACTCATCCCTGTTCCTTGAACACATTTACCCCTTGAAAATATTTGGTATATTCCACGAGTCACATCTTCAACCCGTATTATCTCCTAGATCTTTTTTTTTTCTTTCTTGTTTTTAATAACATTGTGAAATTGACTCATGGACGGTTTGAATGTGCAGAAGTGCCACGTAAATTATAAACAAAAATAAAGTGCTTAATATTCTTATTAAATTAGCATGGATGCTAGTTAACCCCATACTGTGTATCTGACAATTCTATGCTTAAAAAAAAAAAGCCTCAATCCTGCTAAGTTCAACCCTCCTAGTAAATCAACAGCAAATAACAACTTAGGGAGTCACTTCTGAAGTAAACAGTATTAATTTCTGAAACAAAATGCTGAAAGAAACAACCTGGATGATATCATTGCAGCTAAAGACACCGGTACCTCACTTACTCATAACTGACTGTAAATATTCTTAATGTTACATCTTTTTCACACAAACACAGAGTTTAAAAAGGAAAATAAGGTAAAGGAACAGAACAGTTTACTCTAATTTACTGTGAGCATTAATATATTAATACTAATCCACAGACTAATGCTTATCCTCAAAGCTTTTATAAAGAGAAGTTCCTCTTGAGACCATTAGACCAAGATGGGTCTGTGATTCAATATTTCATGTTTTATATTGTCATGTTCAAGCTTTTTAGTAAGGCACATTCATAAAGAACATATTCGTGTGTTTATACTATTTGGTCACACACGTTCATTACATTGGCCATGGCATCATACATTAATAATCATCCATGACACTCTTCAACAGCCGAGCATTCCCATAAGTCCATGGATATTACATCTGCCCGCCTCATTTATCTTCCTCCAGCCATCTCAGCTCCGCTGTGTCCACACATCGGCAGACCAGCACACCTTTAATTACCAACATATCATAAAGAGTAGAGACAAGCCTGAGGGTCCTATAGGACCCTGACTTTCTCTGTCTCAGCCCAAGACATGGATGCTTCCATAAGATAAACGCAGATTTGGCTTTGACCAACTGACCAGCTTTTCGTTCTCCAAACTCCTTGTCACAAACCATTGTGAAGCATCTTCAATAATTCAATAGACATGGAATGGATGGGGGCCAGAATTTTGCCCTTGTACAGATAATACAGGCACCCTTATCCTTGACAATAATCAGCCTTGACCCAAGCTTTCTGAGAAGCAGTTAAATAAAAGACGTGGATTAAATGAAAGGCACATGGAACAACTCTTTTGTTCCGTTTTGAGCAACATGTTTGGTAAGTTTGGTATAGTATATATTCAAAAATGACATTTAGACGCCGTTCCCTTACAGCTCTGACCTTCTTTATTATACTTGGGCTAATGTAGAGAAAAGAAGCTTAAGACTAAGCAAGCTGCCTAATCATTGGACCCCAAATAATATTATTTGGTTATAAAGTATTGTTTGTACAAAGGCATTCTTGCACAGTCAGCTCACAGCAAGAAGGTGTTATAGGTCGAACCTGATGGCTGGCAGAGGCCTTTGTGTGTGGAGCTGAATGTTCTCCCTATGTCTGTATGGGGTTCCTCTGGGAGCCCCAGTTTCCTCCAACTGCCCAAAGACATGCAGATTGGGGCAACCGGCTATGTTAAATTGCCCATAGGTGTGAATGTGAGTGTGAATGGTTGTTCGCTTCTGTGATAGATTGGTGACCTGTACAGGGTTTACCCTGCCTCTCACCTAAGGTCAGCTAGGATTGGCTCCATTCTTCCCCCTGAGCCTGACGGGTGAGCAGTATAGATAATGAATAGATGGAGAAACTTCTAACAAAGGTAAAATGCTTCCTTTAGACCAAGGCTGCGTTCCAATATCCATACTTTCATGAGTACTCTCATATGTAGTACACAGTCCGCACTTACTAAGTGGGCAGATTTCAGTAGGTAAGTGTTGTTCCAAATCTCCTGCTCCATGGTGCACTTACCGGAAATTACGATCACGACTGCCGCCGCGGCTCGTCATCCCGCCAAAAATCATCCCCGAC
>JAQLOM010000023.1:8071343-8084970 GCA_030068315.1 Chrysichthys thysi
TTGGACTGTGGGAGGAAACCGGAGTACCCAGAGGAAACCCACGCGAACACGGGGAGAACATGCAAACTCCGCACAGAAAGGCACCTGTGCCAAACCCGGGGCTCGAACCCAGGACCTTCTTGCTGTGAGGCGACAGCGCTAACCACTCAGGCACCGTGGAGATAATACCATTTCCCCCCTGTCATTTATAATATATTTGAGTCAGCATTAAGAGTTATAACTTCACTAAGTGTATTACCACTCAATATCTATATCACACATTCATAATTTTAAACATCTGCCTTTAAATTACCTATTATTCATTCATACTGTAGATCTTTCTTTAGGAGTTAAACTGTTGTTCATATGTAGTTAACTCTTCGAAAGGTTTAGAACCTATCAGAAAATAATCAGCAATATTCCCAGTACAAACATTTTTACAGTATCTGCTAATAGGCAAAGCTGTTTCCAAATTTGCTAGTTATATGTTTGGTTTCTACACACAAAGTATGGTGCGCATGTATGATCTTCCCTTTTAGAAGCCCATAACGCTTAGGAATAAATAAAAGACAAGCGCTTCTATGTGCCACTGTTTAATGTTATTGATTAATACATAAAGCTCGAGTTTCTTCGCTACGACACGTGTAACACGTCATGATTCAGATCACTGTAGATAAAGTTCTTTGTTTATTTTGAACAGCACTTCCTGTCTGGTCTTAAGCGTATATGGGTAAGCACCAAGGCATAATCCCATTGCAAGGCAATATCACGTCTCATGACTGATTAATAGTGTATACATACACAGGATCACTTACATGAACAGTCATTTATAAAGATTTGCTAATTGTCCAATTCTGAAAAACTACTAATGAGCTAATAATGATGTATCTATGAACATTATTATAAAGATTTTGTAGTGACTCATGAAAGCATAGGATCGTTTACGACCATGTCTATGACATGATTATCTTATAATATGGAACTGTGATGCAACTACAGTGTTACCAAGTGGATTATTTATTCATTCAGCTTTGGTCATGACTTTTATCCTGCTTAAGGTCTTGAAAAATCAAGACCCTAATTAAGGAACACTGGGTATGAGGCAGGAATACACCCAGGATAGGATGCCAACCCATAGCAGGTTCAATACAGACTTATTGACGCTTCTGTCCGCCTACTAGCATGTGTCAGAGAACCAACAAGAACCTACATGGACACAGGTGAACATGAGAAACTTACACACAGACAGTAGCCTGAGCTAAGAGCCGAACTTGGGATCTTGGAGCCATGAGGAAACGATGCTATCTTCTGCTTCACCATGCCACCATGATGAATTAGTTTAAAGTTAATATAGAAATGTCAAACAGAGAACTGCAGTATCGGCTTGAATTGTTTATGAGAGCTGTGACCTAGGAAACTAAAAGTAAACAATAAGGCACCAAGGATCCAAATAGATATTGAAATATTGCACTGATGGGAACAATTTATCTAGTAGGCTATGTGTTGCTGATTGTGCACAAGTTCACCTTAATGCGCACATTATTGCTGGTGTTGTTTATCTGTCTAGCCTTTTCTACAGTTAATATGTGTGTGTGTCTGTGTCATAATAAGGGTAGTGCGTCCTTCTAAATGCAGGGGTAGCATATTTCGGTCCCCCCCCCACCGCCACCCCCCCAAAAGACCAGAGATGGCAAAGACAAAGCATATAATAATTAAAGGGCTCAGGCACAAAGCACAGGATGCACACACAAGGGGGGAGGCTGAAAAGTAGCTATCACACTGGCAGATAAATTCTACACACAATTATTCATCCACCGTTCATGACATGTAGATTAATGAGTTTGATAACCCAGGGCTTTCCAAAGAAATAGATTCAATTCTGTTGTCCCTCTGCCACCTTCCTCCACCATCCCTTATGAGTTGCAAACAGCAACGCGCTATGGCACATGGGGCAAAAAACAAGAGAGACTCGATCGTTAATGCAGGCTACAGAGCAAGAACTGCCATCTCGGCTTCATCTCCTGCTCTCTGTGGCTGAGACGCAGGAGACTGAATCTCAGGAACTGATGCAGGGGTGAAGAGACAGACAGAGAACCTAGGACTGGTAATAACGTCTCCCTGAGTGCTGGTGGAGTGAAGGATAGAAGGTTCACCGCATGTAATGAATGGAAGTGAGATGTCTCACGTACGGTCTTCACAGTGACCGAGAGAAGAAACTCGAATGAGATCCACAGGGGAAATGCAGGGTCATGAGGGCGCAAAACAGGCCTCTCGCAGCGGTGGTTCCCGTTTAAAAGGACATTAATATCCATGTCTCTTGTGATGGTTGTTTTCATCGCGCTTAAAGGGCAAAACTTTGTTTCTCACCTGTTCAAGCACAGCTTTCTTTCATGACTGATTTGCTTCTGCGCTTCAGCTTGTCACTGTCAGGTTTCTTTAGATCTTTCTCAGAGTGTCCAAAATGCAGAGAATGAAACAAACTTTGGTTATGATGAGTCAGGAGCTGGCAGAGACAGCATCAAATTGGAGAGCAAGCTGGAAAAGCGAGAGATGTCTATCTCTCATCTATCACCACGCCACATGTCCGGATATCCTCCCCTGCTGTATTGACAGCTGTGGATTAAAAATGGTCCTGTGATCGGCGCCCCCTGTTGGCAGAATCAATCCAAACACATCTTTCTTCACTTCCTCAGCTGTCTAAGTCAAGCACTTTCTATTGCTCTAGAGGAAAGTTTGGATGTAAGCACTATTCCTTCTTCCAGTCAGAGGGAGTGAGAGGTCTTTCTGACATTCGTGGACCTCCTTGGAGGGGAAGAGGGAAACGTTTTCAAGCTTTCTTTTTGAATGGACGCATTCCTTCACGTCAACTGTTAGCAACATTCATGACGCTAAACTTTGGATCGATGTTCAAACAACGGCAGGCAAATGGTCCATGTAGAGTACAGTTATTTTGAATGTGCTTGGTCTGGCAGAGGGAAAACGTAGGCGTTATTAGCCTTCTGATCTTAGATAAAGAGGGTTTTGCTCTCTCAGCAGTGCCGAGGCTCGTTCACTGGACCTCATTCATCAAAGGCCTCTGGGAGGTATTGAGAGGCTCTGCTGTCTGAGAGCGGCCTGCTGTCAATGATTCTTACCTTTGTTTGTAATTGTCTCTGAGAAATCTTTAGCCCTGCAAAGCCCTCCTTACTCTCCCTAGCCTATAGCACCTTTTCCTGACTCTCCTGAGGACCAGTCAATGCAGTCAATGCATCTAAAACCTCAGACTCCGAGTAGGGTCCTATAAAGTAGCTTTGCTTGATCTCTACAGGGCTTTGTTTTTTCCCCTTTCACTGACTTTATAAGGGCCTGTTTTCAGATAAATTATGCCACTTTCTTACCTTTTAGTCTGTTTACCTAGAGAGTATCAAATGTTCAACACTCCAAAGTTACGTAAGTTTGCTGCACGGTTTAAAATATGTGACAATTTGCATGATTGATTATTAGGGTCGGATTTAATGTTTATGGTTTTCCTTTTTTTTTTTTCTTTTTTATAATTCATTCATATGAAATTATACTTAATCTCACCACATCGGGTTCAGCTTGGTCCAATTTGGGCAAAAGAGATTGGGGTCATCCAACCAGAAAAAAAGAATGTATGGAAAGGGGTTAGAAACATACTGAAAAAATTGTTTGACACCTATTGTAAGTGTGTAGGGAAAAAAATGTAATTTTTTAAACTAAATCATTAATTATTGGATAGAAACTTTTTTTGTAATTCTTTTTTTTTCTTCTAGTGTTTCCAGGCATACCTGGTATCTGCAATCCACCTGATATTTTGCCATCCAAAAATGAAACCACGGAAGATAAATAACTTTTTTCAAAATGTAAAACCTTTAATGGTTCAGAGTGACAAATCAAAGAATGCCCTAGTCTGCACTGTTAGACCTGGTATTTGCTTTTGTACTTTTATCCCATTCCCCCCCACCAATTTGCTCATTTTCACCATTTACCCAACCACTATCGCATGACAGCTATCATCTGAGGATAGTGACATCTGGCACGTTTTTCCTCCCAGACATAAGCAGCCAACCACCACATACTGTATATTTGAACTCCTCCTCTTTCTATGTCACGATACAACTGAACACTCAGAGGAAAGCACTAACCACCACCTGCGAACCGCATGAACTTACAGAGGCCCACAAAACACCTATGACTGGCTAGTGTTGCTCTGATTGACATGGCAGTGAGTCCCACTATCTCTCGCACCCTGCACAGCCAATTTTACTCTCTTGGAAACCCGACCATGTACGGCAGTGACATCATTGGGATTCAAACGCGTAATCTCCCAATGAGAGGGCAAATGATTCCCTGTTGCTCCGCTCAGAAACCCCAAGGAAGGTATTTCACAGGTGGTTTATGACCCGTATGTTCAGCTAGACCGATACTAGACCGATAAGGTGAATGCACAAGCATTCAATTCAAACAGGATAAAAAGTACTGGAGCACACGTTACACTATTGACATTATGCCTGCCAAGCGTATGCATCAACTCTTCTCTTTCTCTCTCTCTCTCATTAAAATACACTGTCCCCTCTCTCACTCTCACTCTCTCTCTCACACACACGCACACACACCATTTTAAACAGTAAAGTAAGGCTCATCCCAGGGAAAGGCCAACATCCTAAATAAAATGGAGTGGCATTAATATTTATGCCAGTAAAGTGCCCACATAATCAGACAGAGAGATGTCAGATGGATGGCGTTTTTGTGGGATGAGTGTGTGAGTGATGCATGTACTCCCTCTCACACACCACCTTACATAAGCATTAACTTCTATTCCATCCTCCCTCCTTCATGCAAACACCTTTGACAGCTCCCTCCCCATACACACGCACACACACACACACACACACACACACACACTTATCTGTCATACTTTCTGTTTCTCTTTTTCACTACCACTCTCACGCACACGCTGACCCAAAGAGATAGAGGTAGACTCGTGCCCTCGGTTGAGGGCCGTTCAAAATGCAGCAGTGAGAGCCAGGTGGGAGGCGAAGAGAATAAATAAAACCGGGTGATGTTTCTAAATGCGATCCCGTCGAGAAATATGACTCTTCAAAGTGAGCCTGTCTGTGAAAGAGTGAAATAAGGGGCATGGAACAGAATGATTTGAGCACACGCAGCTGGGCTGTGTGGGCATCCAGAGGAATCCAGCTCCAGGTCCGAGGCCCATACGCTTCATGAGGAACAGCACTCATTTATATCCTGGAAGCTTTCCTTTATTTATCCATATGACCAAACTGAAGCACTAAATACAAAAGCCACTGATTGAGCAGAGCTCCTGCAGCATCATAGGAAGCTCTCTAAGCTCCTCTGGATGATACATTTGAGGACTCTCCATCAAACGCTGGTTACATTGGGATAAACATGGCCTTAGAACAAAGCATTCTGGGTATGTTTGATGCTGACTGGAGACTCCCATGAGAAGCATGCATCTGCAGAATTTATTTAACTTTGGAATGATATCATACCTGATATAATATACTACAGCATGCATTCTTCTGCCTTATTTATAGTCATATCGGTAGATTTATGAGCAGTATGACAGGGTGGGATGTACAGATACTTTGAATGGTTTTGTACCATTGGTGTGTGTCAATCGGGGGAAAAAATAACAAAAGGCGTAGACACTAGGAAAACAGGAGATGGGACAATCCTCTCTGTGTCTGTCCCTGTAACGGCCTAGAGTTAAGAGCCAAGTGGAAAAAGGAGACCACTCTGCTCGATGGCAAACCAAAGAAAAATGACAGAAGGAAAGGAAAACGGTTAAGCCTGATACGTAAAAGAGTTGTGGAAAGCATGCATGAGCCAGGTGTTGCAGAATCAGGACTGTTGGAGTGAGATAAAAAAAAATGGAAAAGATCAGTAACGTGGCTTTAGGTCTCAGCCAGAGAACGTTGTAGCAGAGGTCACGGCTCTCCGTAAAAACACCCGAACCAAAGACAAACGCGCTAATGTCCTTTCAGCCCAGATGTCATTATGAAAATCTTTAACGAACCATGACAGAAATGTGGTTTCATATTCGTACGATGGCTTTCAGCCATTTCGCGCGCCAAACTGAAATGTTCATCAGAGACAAATGTAAAATATCTCGCATTGTAATCTGAAAAATATTAGTCGCGAGGACGAAAATGGCTAATAATAGCGCAGCCGTGAGAGGGAACGGCAAGGTAAATTGTGGTTGGTTGGTTTTTATTGCTTGTTATTAAATCTGGGCCAAACAATTATTATTTTTCTCTCTCTTTTGTTAGAGCAACATAAGACGAGGAGAGGAATTAAAACTACGCCCCTGGGCTGTACGCTTTAGCAGTAGTGATTAAAACCAGGAAACGGTGATACACAAGCTATTAGACAAAGCTATAATCAAATTCATTAATTTTACCCGTTTGGAGGCTGACAAGCTTTCTTAAAGTGAGATTAGCCTTACTCAAGCACAATAACAGCAGGTGTGATTGCAAATTAAAGGGTTGCGGGTTGCATTCTTCAAAAAAAAAAAAATCTCTGTTACTCTCTACGGCCTCGCTGAGCTTTTCCGTTATGGGACCTGGAGTTATTAGACACATATATAAAATGTATCAATTTTAACTGATAAATACTTTTTTGTTTCTCAATATTAGCTGGGCAGTAAATGACACACAAACACACACACACACACACCAATTTGCATTACTGAGTCCTTTTTTCCACACCTGTGGGGCCTTTTGTTACAAAATGATTGTGCATTATGGATAGAAACCATCAATGTATAATAATTAAAAAAAAGATAATGAGATAGGCAATAAAAAAAAGTATAATTGTTGACTAAAGCGCAATAATCCGCCTACCAATATTTGCCCCTATTCATCCAACATCGGTCAGTTAAGCGTAAGTTAAGTGTGATTGTGCATCAAAATCGTGCTATTGATGACTATACGATCGTTTTCTTGCATGGGCTACGTTTTCGCATGGGCTAATGAGAGAAACCGCGTTTAAGATACACAGACCTTTCCATCTGCATGCAAATATCCAGTGTAATTGTGTAGACCTGCTACAATCATCTTCATTCTTAACCTTTGTGGAAAGAGAACAGATACAGTACCCCAGTCCCGTCTTTTGGTTGCTGTGAAACCTTATTACGGTCAGAAACGCTAGCTAAATTCATGTAATAGTATGTGCCAAGATAGTTCAATTCTCATGCATTCTCATGCATTCTTATCCTCTTCTGCCAGTTTTTAACATAGCTTGTAGTGTTTGCACACAGTCATTGGCCAAAATTCTGGACATGAGATGTGCTGTTCCGTCCTAGGTTCAAATATAAAAAAAATTAAAAAAAAAATACTATTAGAATCTGGTTAGTGTCTTTGAGTATGTTTAACACTGAGGTGGCTGGTACTTATAGCGTTAGAGTTAGTTTATGTGACAGCTTTGTGGGGGAATTTGTGGTATGTTTCCATCAGTGGCGAGCCGTCAGGGCCTTCAAGGCCTTCTCTGAAGGCCTAAAGAAATATCTGAATCAAAAACTGATGTTAATTATATTTTGTCCATGAATACTTATTAAATAATTCCAAATAGTCTCTTCTTCCTTTCAGCGATTTTCTGATAGCCGTGTTGCTTCGAGACATGTGTTTTTGTTATTAACCCTCTCCAGGCAGGCGTTGCTGATTTGCAACAGTTAAAACTGTTCACTAAAACTGTTACTAAAATTTAATTTGAGCCTGAAAGGGTTAACCAATCACACTGCGATGGAAGAGCGAGGGGGGGGGACTACTGAAGGCCTAGGTGTGAAATGCACGGCTCGCCACTGGTTTCCACGTACAGTACCTGTGTGTTCTTGATTCTGAAACAATCATCTGTCATCCGTGCACACTAACTAATCTGGCTTCTAGGGGGGAAAATGGGCTATTCATCAAACAGCTCACACCTCAGATTATGTGTAGTGCAGCACATGGTGGGATTCAGAATGAATACCGCCAAATAATAATAATAATAATAATAATAATAATAGCACAGAGATTGGCAACACCAACTCGAAGCATGTTAAGTTTAACCATAACTACCTACCAACTGAAAACATTGTATGCTGGCAAAGGTTTTTTTATTTGATCCACCAACTACAAATGAAAATCAGGAATGAAATCTGCTTGTCCTAGCCTGAAGAATTGTCCACGCCTTCAGAAACTTACAACACATAAAAGATGAAATACTCTTTAATAAAAACAGAAACTGAACCTCTGTTCTCTGTTAAATTGACTCTGAGGATTTCCAAGAGTGTGATGAACATCTCAGAGTCCGAGTGAAACGGATACGAGTCCGGATTCAGACCAGAGGGCCCCTTTAACTCAGACGAGAGGAAAGGAAATGGATTTAAAAAAAAAATTTTGAAACAGGACTGACCACAATCAATTCTGAAGCACAGCACCAAATTAATTAGAGTTCTGCATGGGAAGGCCTGGGCTGGCTTCTGGCTGCTCAGCCCCTATTAGTCTCTCTCGCTACTCGCCTCGCTCCACTCCAGAGCACTAGAGAACATGCTGGAACAAGTCTGGCCGTGCCCTACTCCCACCTTCGTGCAGCACCCGGCACACGGGCCAGCCACAGGCTGCAAATGATTACCTCCAATTTATTCAAATGATTAAACCGCATATGAAACATAAGAGAGGAGTTACAAGGGGCTTGAGTGTTTGGGTAAGGTTTTCTTCCAGTTCTTTTAACAGTTGTGAAATAAGACAATTTCTGGTTAGAAAATATTCGCAACCTTAGGGCCTTCCCAGAACAATAACCGCATCATTATTTCCATTTGTTTTGCTATATAATAATGTTATGCTTTTATAATACATTTAATAATCACATCTGAGTCATCTGAATAAGGCACTCCGAGTGTCTTTTGTGTGATGTTATTTTTAAGGGCCATTAGTAAAGGACAAAATTTATGGAATCACTTATTGCATTTTTCTACAATTCACCCGCAGTAATGGGGAAAGAAAGTAAAGTACACTTCCTCCAATTCTGTGTATTCAAGGCAACAGATTTCAATACGAAATCTTATCTCCCAAAAATTAAACCGACTTTCAGAAACCTGGGGTGGAAAAAATAAGTCCCCCATATAAGTCAGCAACATGCAGAACCGTCTTTAGAGACAATAACTTAAAGTAAACATTTTCTCTCCAAGTTGATCAGTCGCTCATATTGTTTGGGAGACATTTTGGCCAACATTTCTTTACAACATTATTTCCTTGCACTGACATTTGAGAGCATTTGTTTATGCACAACTCTCCTAAGATTCCACCACAGAGTCTCAGCGGAGTTGAGGTCTGGACTCTGACTTGGCCGTTCCGACGCCTTAATATTTTTCTTGCTTAGTAGGTGTGAATTAAGTGAGTTTGACAAGAAAATGCTGTGACATGAAAATAGGAGTGGAAAAAAAAAAAGATCTACATGTACAAGGTGATCATGGACACCAAGCGTGTCGGGGGAACCACTAATTTTAAACGGTTTGGCTAAAGTGCCGGAAGCGTTGCACAGTCTTAAAACAAGATGCCTTGGCAAAATGAATCGATTTACAAGGCAGCTTTCATCCTGACGTGTGCTAAATCTCCCATCAGCCGAGGCATTTGTTTATGGCTTACAGCTATGTGGCGGGTTTATGGGTTTACGTTGGCTTTCTTTATTTTGTAAAGACTTTAATTAATGTCAATAATAGAATATGGTTGGGTTTCATAAAATCTTCTCTTAGTCCAGTGATCCAGCAGGAGGATGTGTTTTTGATAAAGACTACTTGTGTTAGTCACTTTGGATTAGGTTCATGCTAAACGCTGTAAATGTAATAAATAAAAAAAAATAGGCAATTTAAACTTGACAGAATAATTGAGGTTTGCATTAGTCAGTCTTTTTATGCATACATTTACTCGCACACAGGAGCACGCATAGGATGCGAAGGTTTTTCCGAAATTACAGGATTTTCATGAATACCAAATGTCTGGTGTATATGCTCCTCTGAACAACTTTACGAATAAATCTGTTTGTATACAGCTTGATAAATGAGGCCCATTGTTGCTACATTCTCTGTTTAGGTGAGGGTTTTTTTCTTTCTTTTCTTTTTTTCTTTTAACTTCCGCCTTAGACGCCTTAGACGCACGTACACAACATGCATTCAGTCTGGAGCGATGTACATTTTTAACGGAATTTTTTAAAGCACGGCCTTAGATTCTTGTAAGATAAATTCCGAAATAGTCCAAAATTTGGACGTTCACAACAGAAAACAGCTAGGCGGATAAGTAGACGCAGCGTCAGCGCAATCTGCCTCAGTGCTGAACGGAAGCGTGATTGTGAATCTGACTCTTCAGAAGCTGACTCCGCTCTTCTCTTCAGTGTTTTTTTTTTTCTTCGCCTCTCTGAAAAGATCTGCGGCTCTTTTCAGAACGCACTCACTCTGCTCACTAAAACATTTGAAGGCGCTGTCAAGTCCTCTCGTTAAAACCGGAGTAATGGGACGTATGCAATTAAATCAAAGCTGCATTTCTCTCTGCTGGTTTCGGAACTTCAATGCGGCAGAACTTTAGGACAAAAGGGATCATCTAGTCTTGGACGTCTCGACTCAAGCCTGGCTGTCAGGAACCAAGGGTTAATGCATTGCGATTAGCGCTCATGGGTCTTCATCTGATATGTTTTTAATTAACGGTATCCCATTCAAGCTCTTGAAGTCATCCCCCACTCTTGACCCAAAAAAGGGAAAGTTTTGACAGGACTAATTAATGAGCGTTTGGGAAAAAAAAAAAAAAAAACGTAGAGAGGCAAGACGTTGGGTTCATTAGACAAGCCAGTCTGCTACACATCAAACGGGCCAGAGCGGTCCATGTGATCCCTTTCTTTTATTTCCCATCTCAGAGTGGTGGGAGCAAGTGAGGATGAAAGAAAGAGAGAGGAGCGACAGAGAGAGAGAGAGAAAGAGTAGCGTTGGCACTTTGCAACAGAAGAGATGAATGACTCCTTACCTCTGAAACGCTGTGGCCTTAATGAAACCTCCAGAGGCAAAACAATGGCATCTTTCTCACACACATACACACATGCACGCCATACAACATACTGTACCTACTCATATACCTACCCTCTGCATATTCCACCTACATGAATGCCAAACTCAATTCTCCCTGCTTTGCTCATCCATTAATATGGCACACATACGCAACTTACTCAATCACAAACACAAATTGGTCTGGATGTGTATTCCTGCAAATGTCTCGCAAGTTGTCTCAAACACACACCCTGTAAAGGAGGGCAGATTCTCACACAGGTAGTCACAGACGCTGAGGCTCTGAGGCCATGGGAAACAATAAAGCAGGTCACGTATACACTAAACGTTATTATCAGGAAGACACAAAATAGCATGCATAGCTTATCCCCCAGACTTCTCCTCAAAACATTTATTCATTCCTCATCAATCTGGCCCCGGACTAACAGGACTAAGATCTCTGGCGTGGCAAGTTCAGAGTCAAAATCGCTCAGTGTGGATTTTATTGAGTTTCTAATACAACAATCCTACAGTATACGGTCAGGTTTAGAGGGAAACGTGCGCAGACAAAAAGGCTCCTGGCAGTCATCCTTTCAGCCAATATCTCATTTCTCACCCGCTTTCCACACTTTTCTGTCTTGATTTCTTTGTTTTTGGCAGAATCCGAGGGCGGCTGAAAACCTATCGGTCGTCCCGTTAAAGGCATGTGGGGACATAACTCACAGCGGCCTCCGCTATCGGCCAGCCAGCCGCCTCATAAGGCTGAGATAAAGCCTGGGCCAGGGACACAAACAGAGACATCAATCTTCCCTGATCAGCTGCAGATAGAGAGAAAGAGACGCCCCAAAAAATGGAGAAACAAATTGGATGTCAATATAGGGGTCTGAGACCAAGAACCCGGTCAGCCGAAGTCCAGAGTCCAGTCAAACTGACCTCTAGTTGTGTTTTTGAGTTTGTGTATGAAGACGTGTGTGTTTTGTTAAGTGTCCGCTCTACTTGTGAGATACAACGCGTTACTTCATGGCAGTGATGCGGAATAAGAGAAAGGCGTGATGGGCGGGGAAAAAAACAACATAAAGTCTCTTAGTAATGTTTCAGACCACAACAAAGCCACGAGAAAAGTTTATATCCTTCAAAGTGTGGTTTGATGATAGGGGTGGAGAGCGCTGGCTAAAATGTTCAGCAAAGCTCTCCAGGGGGTGGTCAATTTGGGTGGCATCTGGTGAGTCCAACATTCCTAACATATGATTGACATCATTTCCAATCTCTTCACACCATCCAGTGAGCCCTTGTTCTCTGTGGATGTGGGCGGGCCATCCGGGAAGAGGCCACTCCCATCAGGATATAAATATTTCCTCAAAGGTTAAAGGTGACCAGTTCACAGTGATTTCTCTCTCTAAGGGAACACGAGGACCCAAACAATGAAAGCAATTTTCCCAAAGCATAAAAAACTCCACCATTGTTTGTTTGGGGTTTTTTTTTCCTTTAAATTTGTCACACATCTGTATTTGTTATATACAGTTATATGTACTTTTGCAGCCCCTTGGCTACTGTAAAATACATTCTAACCTTTAAACTTGTGTAATGAAAGACTGATTACTGGATGCTTTCAGAAATGTCAAGATATTTTTAAATCTTCCAGTAAAGAAGGGTAATAATAAAGAAAGAACGCACTGTTCTGTGCACTTAATTTATTTACTGTTATAGCCTTTACATTTTGGTGGCATATCATTTCTCATGATGCAAAAGTTCACTGGCTGTTCATTTCTCATGTGCCGCAAAGGCGTGTTAAGAAAGTTCCATTTGTAATAAAGTGATTTTTATTAATATGAGTGGAATGTTATTTATTAGCAAGATGCTCCTTCCTATCCTCTCCATCCCTCTCTCTCTCTCTCTGTCTCTCTAATTCACCCAATTTAATGTTCTTCTTCCTTTTTTTCCTTCCCCTTTTTATCCTTCTCTGTTTATGTGGGTGATGCACTCTGCTTATCAGCCTTCTGTCATTTTCCTGTGAATGCTCAGGCTCCTTTCAGCCAGACTGAGCTCATAAACATGCAGCCGAAGCAGTTTATAGTTCTGCTCATACTTACAGATCCGGCGATAGCTAAAAGTAGATACAGTACATATGATCTGAGATGAGGCAGCTATGTTTGAACCAAATAACTACCTTATAGATGGGTTGTAAATATATTTATTCTACTGTCTGGGAATGTGTCTGTAGCATGTGTTACCCCGGGCTATGCAAATTCAAAAATATAACCATCAAAGTCGAATACTAATGCTTAAGGCTAAGACCGACATGAAAGAAAGGTTTAACAATGGTTTTGTAGCATAGTTGTTCAAACATCTGAACAGTTCCTTCATTCATACATTCATACGTTCATTCATTTTCAGTAACTCCATTGTCCTGGGCAGTAACGAATCTGGAGTCGGTTCCAGGAAGACAAGTGTGTGAGAAGTGTGACGTGGGAATTAGGGTTGCACCGATACCACTTTTTTCCAAACCGATACGAGTACGAGTATTATTTATTTGTGTACTCGCCGATACCGATACTTCTTAAATTGGATTTCCAATTTAATGAAAGTGTAATCAATTTGGAGGCAGGTTTAATTTTC
>JAQLOM010000023.1:8165815-8178825 GCA_030068315.1 Chrysichthys thysi
TTATGGGGTACTGAGTGTAGATTCATGAGGGAAAAAATTAATTTGATTGATTTTAGCATAAGGCTGCAACATTACAACTGGTGAAAAATTGAAAGGGGTCTGAACACTTTCTGAATGCACTGTATATGAAATCTCTACTTGAGAATCTGATAAAAAAAAAAAAAAAAAAGCTGAGCTGATATTAATTTTTTGACAACTAGAGTTACTGAACTTCAGCCTATGTTTGTTTGTTTTTTTTTTCTTTTCTTTTTTTTTTTTGGAGTACATCAGCTCTACTACCGCATTTATTTTTTAAAGTATTCTGTTCAGTCCACTAAAACACTGCTGTGTCAGCATCCAAACCGTATGCCACCAATTTTGCATCCCCAATTTTATAATTACTTAGGAAAATGCATCACACTTTATAACTATCTTTAGTGTACATTATGAATTATTGTTGCTTTATAAGTACTGTTCATAACACATAGCACAAGTCCCAAAGAAACCCTGTGTTGTCCTCATCTTAGTCCTAATTGAAGCCCATTCTCATAGAGAAACATGTAGAACTTTTAATAGTTCCCTGAGAGAAACAACCAAAAGAAGCCTTAAGAGTTTTAGAGTGCAATCATATCCTTTAAAATGGCTCCATTTTCTCCTCTTTCTAGTGTTCTGTGTACTGAATAGATGTCACACACAGCATGGGTCCATGCCTTTACTCTTTATTCTAGACCGCCTTTCTTCCATGTTCTCTCTCTGCAATTATTACTGATGAATAATCAGGGTCCTGTGAGATAGTCCATGATTGGAGTACCATCTGTATCCTATTGAACCTGCATTTACAAAAATCTAGGTAAATGAACATACATTAGAAACATTGCTCAAGTGTCCTTCACAACCACGTATGTACATGCTTTAGATAAATAATGTGAAACACACTAAAGCCTGCATAAATGTCATCTTGAATAAAGTCATTAAATGCAATGCTAATGCAATTTTATTTGCGTTAATGTATGAATCTCTTTTTGTGCTTTCTTTCTTGTATTTTCCCCCGCCAGTGATATTGATATTGACTGAAGAGGCCACCTTGAAATTTTTATTTTATTTTATTTTTTTTTTCCTTCCCAACGTTGAAAATAAAATAAGATGTACATTTTATGAGTTACACAGACTAAATGGCTCCCCAGGCATGGATCACTCACATTGCACCTTCTTTTTGCTATTTGTCCATCTATTTCTTGTTTTTCTCCATGCCTGGTCTAGAGAATCTGGAGCTGGACGACCGTCAGGAGTCTCAGAGGAGACGGCGTTCAGCATGCGTCCAGACATTGCATACAACCTCCTACACACGATCTTCTTTGGCCTGCTGGCTTTCTCCACCATGAGGTAAAGAAAGGAAGATTCAGAACCGGATAGTCCTGAGAACAAAAACTTACATCCGTACAAGGGACATCGAGGTTTTTTCTGCTAGCAGACTAGTCATGGTAGATTGTATACTGGTGTAAATTTAAGACACTACTAGAAATTTGAGTAGCGCTTTATTTGGAAAATCTGCTTTAGACATTGTATAAAGCTACGCTACACTCCGTGGCATTTATAGAGCATACTTGTCAACATTCCTGTTTTCTTCTGTATTTTAGCCTTCTTTCCCACTCTCCCACTCCCGATTTAAATCGTTGATGTAACGTTAGTTGACAGCTGATCAAGCCAGGAATAGTGGGATACCTTCCCGAAAAAAGGGTGTTTTTTTTTTTTTTTTTTTTTTGCAGGCACCTTACGAAGTGTTAAATAAACAACTTCTAACAGAAAACTTTTTTTAAATCTGTCAATCCCTCTAATGGTGTTATGTAGAACCATATAACTAGGTGTTTGCAAGTCTGAATGGCTCGAGGATGAACTCATCCTCAAGATACTTCCAGGAATCAGCCTATCATCTTATCCTTAGTATGTCAGCAGTATATGATTGTTGGTGTCTGAAAGCAACTTGTTTACTGTAAACTGAGTAACGTGAGCTATCCAAGTTGTTAAAAAAAATAAATAAAATTGTCAACTGGAATAGATTTCAAGAATCAATATTTTAAGCAAAATTACGAAGAATTGCGACATTTATTTGCCGTAAAGCATTTCTTGCCCCACATACGTTCATGGAGTTTTAGGACCAGTTACGTTACATTACATTACATTACATTACATTACTGTCATTTGCCAGGCACCCTCATCCAGAGTGACTCACATTTTTATCTTATTTATACAACTGAGCATTTGAGGTTAAGGGCCTTGTTCAAGAGCCCAGCAGTGACAGTGTGGCGGTGCTTGGATTTGAGCTCCTGACCTTCCGATCAGTAATCCAACGCCTTAACCCCCTGAGCTTCCCCCTGCCCCCAGTTCATGCATATAGCATGTTGTCTTGTGCTGAATCATTATTAAAGGAACATATAGTCCCTATAATCAAAAAAGTAGTAAAATGTTTCCTCGCATGACAGCTGCACCTGCAACAGTCATGAATGCAGCCACAACAGTGTGATTTTATCAAGCATAAATTACCTCCTCATTCAATTACCATGTGTTATAAAACACAGCAGCTGTGTGTCTACTAAATATAGCATAAAAAAGAAGATCTAGAGCTAGGAGGGACTAGAGCATTGAACACTTTCTTTTCTCTGTGAACACTTGTATGCACTCATCTGATCAGCCAATCATGTGACAGGATCGCAGTACGTACAATCATGAAGATAAAGCCTGGCACTTGCAGGTAATGTCCACATCAACCATCAGAATAGGGGAAAATGTGATCTTGGTGATTTTGACCATGGCATGATTGTTAGTGCCAGATGGGCTCTTTTGAATATTTCTATAACAGTGGATCTCTTGGGATTTTTCATGCACACCAGTCTCTAGAGTTTATTCAGAATGGTGCAATGAAAAAAAAAAGGAAGCGTCCAGTGAGTGACACTTGTGCAACCAAAAAAAACCACTTGTTAATGAGAAAGATCAATGAGCAATGGCCAGACTGATTTGAGCTGACAGAAAGGCTGCACTAACTTGAATAACCAATGTGTACAATTGTGGTGAGCAGAAAAGCATCTCTGTGCATAACATGTGGACACTTGAGACGGATGGGGTACAACAGTAGAAGACCATATCAGGTTCCATTTCTCTCAGCCAAGAAGAGAAAGATGAGGCTGTAGTGGGTATAGACTAACCAGAACTACACAGCTGAAAACTGGAAAAATGTAGCCTTTTCTGATGAATACCGATTTCTGTTGATGCCCACAGATGTTAGGGCCAGAATTTGGCACCAACATCATGAATCTATGGACCCATCCTGCCTTGTGTCAGGAGTCCAGGCTGGTGAAGGTGGTGTAATGGTGTGGGGAATATTTTCACAGGACACAAACAGTCATTGCCTGAATGCCACAGCCTAGTTGAGTTATTGTTGCTGACCATGTGTATTTCTTTATGACCACCTTTTACCCATCTTCTAATGGCCAAATCCAGCACAATCCATGATATTGCATCATGATGCAAAGCAAAAGTCATCTCAACCTGATTTCACGAGCACAACGATGAGTTCAGTGTTCTTCAGTGGCCTTCCCAATAACTGGATCTGAAACCAGTAGAGCACTTTTGGGATGTGGTAGAACAGGAGATTCACAGCATGCAAGTGCACCTAAGTGATCTGCACAAAATTGTGTGATGTAGTTATGTCAACATGGGCTACAACTTCAAAGGAATTTTAACACTTAAAAATTGCAGAACACACCGGTAACTTGTTTGATTTAAATTTCACACCAGTCAGGTGTAGCTGATATAAAATTTTATACCTCCCTGTTTTCACGTACCTTTCTGTGTTTATTTATTATTCGTAAATCCCCTCTCTGGTCCCACCACCATTTCTTTCTGCTGAAATTCAACTTATTTTTTTTATCAGTTTTTCTTCCACCGACTCAGACCAGTTCTAATCTTTAATCTCCATCTTATTAGCAAAAGCCGCAAGCTGCGGGTGGTTTCGGCTACTTCTGCAGAAACAATAATGCAGAGTGAATTTTTTTTGCTGAAAGGATCGCAATATATCCCACTTGGAATTCCCTCTGGTGTCTTTTGAATACTAACAGGTCTGAGAGTGCATGCTCATTCATAGATAATGCGTTTGCAGCATCTGGTGCGATTCTTTATTGCAAAAGCTGCGAAAAAAGCTATGGTGTTGTCTGTGGCTACAGGATGAAGTATCTGTGGACTGGTCATATGTGTGCCTTTACCGCCTTCGGCGTGTGCGGTAAGGAGATGTGGACGTTGTGCCTACGAGTGATCCATTGCAACACTGAAGGAAAGGTGAGATCTCACACACACACATCCTGGTCTACTACAATACACAAGTAGCAGTTTGTCATTTTTAGAACGCTCTGCTGCAAATTGCATTTCTAATGACGAGCCTTCCCCTTTCCCTTGAATCGACCTCATTCTTATGTTGAAACTTTTTTCTTGTAATCCTTTTTTAAAAGTTACAAAGCTGAAACAGGTCTGGGATAGAGCTATTTTCAGGGCCAGAAAAAAAAAAAGTAACCTGAAATGTATTGCAATATTACAAAATACAGTTTAGTTTAAAGTTTTAAGTTTATTTTATGTATTTTAAGTATTAAGTTAATTTTGATATCATTATAACATTAGGAACAATATTAAACTTTGCCAGTCGGACCTTTAAGGCTAAAAATAAAAGCAGGGCGGCAAAACCTTGCACAGCCACGTTTATCAGGAGTAGTGGATTCTGCTACATTTTTATCCGTATGTTTTGGCTAAATAAAGTGTTTCAATGCAGCACACCCACCCTCCATATTTTTCCGCATCAGATAGCGTGATATGTGATGAATGCTTTCTTTAATGTCATTACCCTGGAGTTTACAGCTTTGATTTACAAGATTAGCAGCCAAATAATCTTTTGAAGATCATCGTTTTACCTTCTGTGCAGGGATCGTTGTACCTAATGTACTAATCCCTAGCTGGGTTTTTTTTTTTTATCCAGTCTCAGAGAGATCTTATGCTTGTGTTACCAGATACTTCAATAACATCCTTGCTCTGGAACATAAGCAATGCACTCCGTGTAAATCTGAAACCTGACAAAACAAGGATATAGATCGTATCTCAGTGCGAAGATGTATCTTGAGACTTGCATTACTCTCTTGGTGAGAGATGATTGCGTTTCAGTGCATGTTTTCCACGGCGAAGCAGCTGCATTTCAGATATTCCCTCACTAGATGGCAATGTAGTAACAACCTAAAACAAACCCATATTTCCTTTCTCTCTTGGTGTGTGGTAACGTGTTTGTGTGTTTTCCATAGCTCAAGTTGATCAGGTACTCCGTTCCGGTCGTGCTGCTGGCATTCCTTTATTACAAGGTAATACATTTGCAGCAGGCGATCATTTTTCTGTTTGCATATTGCGCTAATCTGCCTGGGCAGCAGGGTGGCAGGAAGTGCTTAGCTGAAACAGCCATGCACGGAAACCTGGGGGGAAAAAATCCTAGTACTCTCCAAGCATTTATTTTCAAGAGGATTTTTGCCCCTGCTGGGTTAATTCTGCTCTGTCAACAGCGGAATTGCAATATGCAATCAAGCATAAAATGTGCAGTTGTGTTTATGTTTGTGTGTCTGTGTATATGTGTAGGTGTGTGTGTGTGGGGGGGTATAGTAGTCTGAAATCTGTAGCATTATTTTTGTATCATTCTGTGTTTCTCTGTTTTACACTTTGTGTGTGTGTGTGCGTGCATGCTTTTTTGCTTCAGTTCTGGCCCAGAATGACAGAAGAACTTTCAGAGCTGAGAGAATTTTATGACCCGGACACGGTGGAGCTGATGACGTGGATTAGGTAAGATACCATGCACAAGATCACAAACTATTATAAGATATTGTAACAAAATGTGCTGCAAATTTAATAGAGAATTCCAAATACATTTCGTATTCCCTCATGAAGAAACACACACTGACACTTAATCACATACACACCCAACAAAACTTTTTTTTTTTTTTCTTTAGACAGTTATTAGACTTTCTGGAGTTATTTGTTATTATTAGCTTTGTGGGGTGTGTTTTATAAGTGTGTTTAGACAGAGGTCAGATGAAACACTTATATTTGGCTTGGAGTTCTTATTGCTCGTGTTTGTGTTTGTGTGTGAGAGACAGAGAGAGAAAGAGAGACAGAGTGAGACAGAAAGTAAGAGAGAGAGGGTGTGAGATTTGTCGGCACATGACACAGGTTTTCTTGGTGTTAAAAAAATCCAATTTGTGTTGGGGATTAGAGTGTGGAGTTACCTTGACTGGTGGTGTGGTGCTAAGCCTTTACTTCATGCTAATTACCCCGCTGATGAAAGAGTTAAGCGCGTGATCGCTTTTCAGCGTCGCCACCACTGCCAAAGCTCTTTCTGTCTCAAATGTAGATTATCAGTGATCTCGGTTCTTTTGGGAAAGTCTTCCTAGCGCTTGCGTATGTATGTGTGAGAAAGAGGATTAAGAGAGATAGCTAAAGAGTATAGAGCCACAGCTCTTGGAATATTCTCCTCCATCCTTGATTCCATTTATTACATGAGCTCCATATAACGAATGCAGTGTTGATTGGGGAGCATTGGTTAAACAGTAAAATGGGTGTATATTTTTTGACTTCTTGTCAAGCAATGTGAAAATTTTGGAAATGAAGGCAGTGATTAAGCAGCGTAAACAAGTAAATGGTGCATTTTGTTTTCCTGTCAGACAGTGAAAACTGAAGGCCGTAAAAATGTAATAAAAATAGTTCATCAGCAACAGAGAGTGGAAAGATTTAGATTCATGATAAGCTCTTGCATGGCACATGGCCTAACAGAAATTCGTTGTAATAGTTGAATGATGAAATGGTGCTCAATTTCTGTTAATTTGTCAAACCAGAACTTTTTGACATCTGCATGCAGAGGTATTTTTGGTAAATAGTGATTATGCGGGCAGTACAGTGGCACATTCTTTCCTAGCAACCAGGACTCCTGGTTTGATCCCAAGCTTGGGTCTGTGTTGAGCAAGAAGGTCCTGGATTCACAGCAAAAAGGTCCTGGGTTCGATCCCCAGGGTCAACCATGTCGTCTTTCTTTGTGGAGTTTGCATGTTCTCCCTGTGTTTGCTTGTTCTCCACGTGGGTTTCCTCTGGGTACTCCAGTTACATCCCACAGTTTAAAGACATGCACAGAGGGGATTAGGCTATTCAGCTACTCTATACTGCCTGTAGGGGTGAATGTGGGTGTGAGTGGTTGTTTGTCTCTGTGTGTTGCCCTGCGGTGGATTGGTGGCCAGCCCAGGGTGTGCCCCGCCTCTTGCCCAAAGCCAACTGGGATTGGCTCCAGCTTCCCCCCGCGACCCTGAACAGGATGAAGCGATAAAATGAAGTATATACTATATAATTTTCTTCCAGAATTCATATGTATGTTTTCCTGATGTGTACAATTACCTGTACCTGGTCTGATTGGAACAAGGCAGTTTGACATCTGACTGAGTTATAACCATATATCAGGAAAAGTGTGCAGGGTGGTGCTCTGTGAGAGATCTCACTATTAAAGCTCAGAGGACCAAAAAGCTGTTCGTATAATATAAGAGAAGCTGGAGGCAGTTATAAAGGCAAAGGTGTGGCATATGGGTTATGAGGAAACACTTTGAGCTCACTCCAAAAGTAAGGTGCAAACTTGTGAATTGAATCAATAATATGTCTGGAAGAGATCTACTGGAACATATGTTGTGATAATGAAGGTGAAACACTCTAGCACATGCCTAAGAAATAAATACTCTACCACGCATTTTATTTTTATATATTAAATTTCATTCCTTTATTCATTTTATCCTAAGGATACACAAACTTTTCCCCTTGACTGCATAAGTACGGGTGTTGTTTGTAAAGATAAGTGCAGTGTAGCTGTGCCTTTAGGTGTAAACCCAGAGGCACTGTATCATGGCTGACCCTGCGCTCTGACAGGCTGCGATATGCGAGGAAAGAATTACAATGTGACAAATAAAGATGTCTCCTTCTTCTTAAAAGCATTCAACCTGCCATTCATAGATTTTGAAATGAAAGACTTCATTAATTATACTACACAATTGTGTTGTAAAGGGTCTATGTGGTTTAATGCAGATGGGGAAGATAAATTGAAGTTTGAAAAGAATGTAAGTGCTATTATCATGCTATAATGACAAGTCCTATTGCTGTACATTTTAAAGTATGCCATAGTGCAGAGTAATTGCTATTAATAGAAGGAGGGAGATATTCAGACAAAACTATTGAAGATATTAGATACCTTTTAAAGAAAATTTAACCTGAAGTCTCTTTTAAAGTGGCCCGGAAGTCAATATTGGTGTTTCAGAGCTTTGTAGTCCCTTAGTGTTTGATAGGATACCTAGAAAGTTCATCACTTCCAGTAAAACTGGAACTGTCGTTGACTCGTACCCAAACATATTATTGGTTTTAACCATGTTACATTTGTAAGGATATATGTCCATTTAGGATGACCTCAGTAATGCCCAATGGTTAATGTTTGTGGGTTTTTTTATTTTTTATTTATTTATTTTTTTTAATCTCATCCCTACCTGCTCCCAAAGGATTCAGAATTTGCCCAGTCCTGCCTGCTCTTGTGGTCATTATTTTTATTTCGACGAGGTCTTCTGCTGTTTTAGCCCATGTACCACAATCTTCCACGTGTTGTGCATTCTGAGATGCTTTTCTACTCACCAAAATTATACAGAGCAATTATCTGAGTTACCGTAGCCTTTCTGTCAGCTCGAACCAGTCTGGCCATTCTCCACTGACCTCTCTGATCACCAAGGTGTTTCCATCCACAGAACTGTCGCTTTCTGGGTGTTTCTTCTTTATTGCACTTTTCTGAGTAAACTCTAAAGACTTATGAGCGAATTTCCTAGGAGATCACAGTTATTGAAATATCAAACCTACCTGTCTAGCACCAACAATCATGCCATGGTCAAAATTACTGAGATCACATTTTCCCCACCATTCTGATGGTTGATGTGAACATTATCTGAAACTGCTGGGCCGTATCAGTAAGCTTTTATGCATTGCACTGCTGCCGCATGAACAGTTGATGAGATAATTGCACGAACGTGTAAGTCTACAGGTGTTCCTAATAAAGTGTTAGGTGAGTGCATTTCTCAAGATATAAACAAATTAGAATTTCCTGAAGCAGTTACTGAAGATGCATGACTGGTTGATTAAATGACTGTGCTGCATGTGTTAATGTGGCTTTTTTTTTGTCCTGCAAGCTTCGGTCACTGCTTCTGTGCCGTTTTTTTTTGCTGGGTTACAGGTCCCATTGCCTCCCTCTGTAGTTGAGGGAACTGACATATGAATGTGGATAGGTTTGAGAGCAGTGTGGTATTACATCTGAACATCCTTTCCGGGATCAAAACCATGAATGTACAAGCCAAGCATTTATTTAATATATCTCAGCCAGCACCTGTTCACTTTGATGCGTGCACAGTTATTGTTATTTTTGCAAACAGTCCCAGGAATGAGTCATTAGACGTACACACAGAGTCTGTGTTTACCCTTTTCCAGACTTGAACTAAAAACTTGTAAACATAGCTCAGTTTTGCAGACATAACATGTTCACACGAGCCGTAGCAACAACAACAAAAAAAAACCCTAATAAATTAGAGCTATATATAATCAGACTAATGAGATAAGAAAAGACTTTTAAATCAAAGCAGGCTCCGGTCGAGATCCAGGAGAGTGTTCAGAGTGCAGCAGAAGCAGAAATAAAACAGGGAAGAGGATATGCATTCTTTCCTCAGTATCTTAGTTGGTTCCTCTGAGGAGACGAGGAAGACATAATGTGAATTAGATGTGTGGACAGAGGAAGTAATGACATAACGTGTTTGCCAATTCAGACGTCTTTCTTTACTGAAGCATCATTTTAGTGATGCCATTTCTTGATGGCTCGTCGTAACAGATCTGCATATACACAACAAGATGTGCTTACAAATTGAATTAACATCAAGCAAAAGATCTGTGCATTTTCATCTGTCGCCTGCTGAGATAATGGCGTCTTTCACCAAAAATCAAGTAGGTTTTATGTGACTTTAATCCAGTTTTCATTTATATGTTCCTGCTAATTCTAAAAATAGAATTATCCTACGATATTTTATTTTATATTTGTTGTATTTTTATAATATAATTTTTATATATCTGCTCCATGGCAGCCCCCATCTCAAGAGATTATTGGAGACACTATACCTCCCTAAAGATAGTGACCTTCAGTCAGTATTCCTGTACCAAGATTATGGTTGTTATGGTTTGAAATTTTCACAGTATGATAACCTAGTCTAAAAATATAAAAACACGTGAAAGGAATTAATGTTTTAGAATTTTAAGGCTCCATTATGTAGGACTTTTAACGGTATGTATTAGCAGAAATCGTGTAATATATTCCATAATATATTTATAGAATTCATAAGTATGTTTTCCTCTTTATCGTTTTTGGAATTTTAGAAAAAGCCCTTTATCTACATAAGGCATGGGTCCACCTCTATGGAGCTGCCATATTGTGCTGCTACAGTAGCCCAGAACAGTAACAGAAGTCTACCAGTAGCTAGAGAGCACCTTCTTCATTTCATGTTTTTATAGTTGGCAGTGTAAACCCGGAAGGAAGTACAGGAAGGCAACAAAGATGACGAAAGGAAGAAGAAATAATAATAATCAGTGTTTGCTGGTGCTGGCTAAGAAGTTTGAGAACCCAAATTCTCAAATACATATTATTAATCATGAGCAAAACCAAGGGAGGTAAGGTTAGTACTTGGAAGTACCCCACAGACACCTGACACCTACTGTACGTTCTACAGACTCGGAAAGTGAGGGCTACAGGAGGGGCATTCAGGTGAATATTACCTAGTGGACCTTACACTGACACTACAGTGAATTTTATCTTGCATGGATTGCTAGGTTTTTCCAAATACTTGGTATACCAAATATTAAAAAGTTTTGAAACTCATGTAAGTATTCCATATTTCACTCAAGTTATTGCTCATATTATATTATAATTTGTATTATACAGCCGATTGGTGTATATGATTAAGATTAGATTAAGTAGTATTCCATGAGTGCTGATATTTAATAAAACAGCAGTAGGACATTCACTGTTTGTATTCCTCTGCTTGTCTGTGTTTGCTGTATAAATTTCCAGTACAGTTTGCTTTACCACGTTATGGGCTATCGGTCAGTCTGTGTGTTGCTTTGCCAAGGAGCAGCAAGCACTCTGTTCAGCTGTGGCTTCTTTGGGAACTATTTTGCTGACAGAATAAAAAAAATGGGGGGAAAAAGTGCCCAACATGCACCTGAAATGTCAGTTACTCAGTATTAATTTCTTGTTTATAACTGTTTGTAACTGTTGTATGAAAGTAATATCGCGCTCTCAAATATACTGTGGTACTGAATGCCTCGTATTACCTTGTGCCTACGACTGAATCTTAGCTATGCTCATGTTCAGTACAGCAGTGTGATATTGCTTAAATGAAAAAAAAAATATATATAAAACAAAGCAAAAACGAAGCATTTTTCACTAGTGATCTCAGACTTTTGGGCCCCACTGTATATAAGAAAAACCAAAAGGAAAAATCAACCCAAACCCCCACCCCCCATCAACCGTTTTTTTTTTTTCCCCTCCTGAGAACAACATTTCCATAGACTCTATGAAACTTTTAGTATTTATCTCAACTGTCATTATAAGTTGAAAGACAGAGTGGCTGCAAGGAAAGGCAGATAGCTGAGCCAAATGAAAGAAAAGGGTTTTCAGTGTAGTCTGCGTCGCTAGCACAGAGAAACAGAGGTAGCTGTAGAATGATTTAGGACCCAGAGAGCATAGGTTGCAAAATGTTTGTGTAGTCACAGACATACACAAAAGAGGTGAGAACCAGTGGAGTAAGGATCTTGACTGAGTAAAAAAAAATTAAGGGGCAGGCAGAAATAGATGGAAATGCATCCATGCTGAGGTCATGTGAAGAACCATGTGATCACACTGTGACTAACCTTAAAACCCTGCCACCGTATCAACCCTGCACAACATGAAACATGTAGGTCTCAAGAACCAACCAGTTGTAGAGAGCGGTGACATAGAAGACAGGAAACATGATTCATGCATGTTTATGAGAGCCATTTCTTATTTCACATGCATTTTGCATCCAGATACTGTAGCTGGTTAAATTTAAGATATTTCTCCCTTCATAAAGATAAGTTAATGATATCAGGACTGGATTGTGATTTGTATTTTTCCCAGCATCATTAGCTTATGCATTTTGTGGCATATGGTTATCATTCAACTAACCACGACTAGCTTTTCTTTTTTTTTTTCTTTTTTTTTTTTCTTTTTTTTTTTTATTTTTTTTTTTTACTATACTTGGATGACATCAACTTTAACATCGAACTTAAATTGAGCAAAATGAAACTGAATTAAGTTCTTGTCAAATCACAAAGCAATAGAGAAAAAGTTATTTAATGAGGTCCAGACCTCATGCTCATGGAATGTTGATGTTTTTGGGGCACCAGCTTGCTAGCAGGCTTCATTAACTGCAGATATACTATCAGTAGCTACTCTCAACAGAGCAAAGAAAAGCATGCAAAGTTCCACTTTTGGGACATTAAGCAGATAATGGAAGCACATCTGGAGTAAGGACTTTGTCAAGAGCTGATTCAGATTCTGTCAGTGTTGGATTTCACACTCCATTCCAGGCTCTTCATGTTCAATAAAAGTTTGAAGCACTTTTTGGATTGCAGAGGAGAGGAGCTGCTCAAAGCAGTGTAGTCACAACCTGTGATGATCACACATGCTAGGTTAACTGTTCTCTGCAGCAGAAATTAAGTCATTTGTGTAAGAGCTTTGCATGAGCAGGGTACAACAGAGTATAGTTTTCCTCTCCAAGTTTACTAAAGATGGTAGCAGACTAAACTTTGGGTGTGTTGTGTGTGTGTGTGTGTGTGTGTGTGTGTGTGTGTGTGTGTGTGTGTGTGTGTGTGTGTGTGTGTGTGTG
>JAQLOM010000023.1:8198030-8208152 GCA_030068315.1 Chrysichthys thysi
TGTGTGTGTGTGTGTGTGTGTGTGTGTGTGTGTGTGTGTGTGTGTGTGTGTGTGTGTGTGTGTGTGCATGTGTGTGGACAGATACCTGATTAATCTAGTGCAGGCAGATGATGTGGGGTGTGTATGAGACTCTCTAAAGCAACAGGAGCTCATGTTTAAAGAACAGCAAGAGAGCTAGTGAGTGAACATGAGACCAAAAAAACTTCTTTTTTTCTTTCCCTGGCCGTCTGTTTCCCGTCTTTCCGTCATCCCCAGTCCCTCGACGTGATCTTGTGCATTAAACACGTTTACACTTATGCTACTAAAACTTAGTTATTGAAAAGAGGAAAATTATGTTACACTTGGTCCTTCTGTTTCCTCTACACATTTCTTCCATTTCTCACATGCTAAATGTGATGTGTGGAAAAAAAAATGGCATGGTATCAAAAAAAGAAAAAGAAAGAAAAAGTAAAAGAAAGGAACTCTGTGATATTCAGAGAATCTGTCCGAACTAATGAGGTGATTGTTGTCTTTACACTGTAGTTGAAGTCATAGCTCACTGTCAGAGCACGTTTCCATGTACATGTCCACAAGCGTACGTACGTGTGCTGCTTTCGGGATCTTCTAACAGTGACTAATAAGAGGCAGACTGGGTCACGGGTGCAGCACAAGTGCCATAAATTCTCACTGTAATGCCTAACGGCTCTAGCACTGTGAATATCATTGCTTTTTTGTTCCGTTTAATTAGCCGGAGTTATAATTTAGCACTTGGCACATTGCCATTAGCGATGGCAGATGAACAATGAATTTGAAATATTTTTTTTGAAAGATAAAGTCTTGTGAAAGAATCCTGATTTAACTGGATTAACAAATGCTGGTAGATTTAGCATTAGTATATAACATTCACTTGCATAGACGACACATCCGGGGTGTGAAACGGCTACAAGTATACGGGGTGATGTAATATATTGTGTGTTATCTGCAAGAAAAGAATCCAAGCTTTGGTCTTTATTTTTGTTCCATTAAGCCTTTTATGAATTAGATCTTTGCAAACGTTTTCCCCAATCAGCCAGTGGAGCAACCAAGCAACCAAACTCTAAGTACCATTCAGTGCAGTTTGCTTTTAATGTATTTCTCGGGCTGTCTCATGCCCAGGGTGCTACTGAAATCTATCTGCTATGGATTGCACCATCAATGCCCTAAATCCATTCTTTGATGTTCTCCACAACATCTGCAACAGAAATCCTCAATAGACTTTCGGCGGAATCCTTGCATACATAGGCGCGCTTGGTCATTTCATAAAGAGAACCACAGTCCATGCTGAGTGAAATCAGCAGGTCGAAATCGAGCTCCATGTTATGATAGAGTTGAGGTACGAGAGCCCTGTGTTTTATTACAGCTCTCATGGCGTTGATTACGACGGAACATTCCAATTTAACGCTCCGAGGCCCTGATTTACTAAAGGTGTACGCGTGTCAAAATGTGCAAGCTGATTTAATAACAGCCTCTGCGGAGGATTGTGTTCTTCGAATTAGCAAAATAACATGTCCGTTTTATGTATTTGCCCTAACAAATAGTAGTATTGGCTGTAGTTTGTGGCAGTTTTTTTTTTTTTTACGTAGAAGTGCAAAATACAGGGTGGCTTTGCAAGTGGATTTATTTTACACTTGCAGCATGATTTATAATTATTTTTTCTAACCTGAAAGTCACCTTGCGGATGACGATCACATTGGCAAATTAATACAGCTGACGGGCAGCAATTACATTGCAATTACAAAGACTTGATGTGGGGAAACTTAATAGCAAAATAGTTAGGTTTCTCAAAATCTGAGAATAATTTAATACTATGGGGAGTTCGAATTGGATATCGGCCATTTACACATAAAAAGATTTTTATTCACGTATACATAATAAGTAGAACATCCTGCCATGTCTGTGTTGTTTTTGTTTTGCATTCACTTTGTATTTTGAACTGTGCTCACCTGTATTTAATGTGACATGTAATTAATTATGCACAAGGGTGAACACATCAGTAGAGATGAGCAGATTGTGCGTCCAGGCTATGAAAAGCTAGCGTTTTTTCCCCCTACACTTTATAAAATACAGTTGTGGAAATAAAAAGGCTTTCCAGACTCAAATATCTCATACATGAGTATCATAAATACTTGAGAATCATAAATGCTGCTTGATTGTATAATTACTTCTTTGTCTGTAATAATGCACTGACCTAGCTAATTTGCTCATAATACATGATTGGGTTTACCACCTTTGTAGCCAATTTGATTTTGATTAGGCTAAAAAATTTCTGAGCAACTAAAACTGGAACTGGGCATTCTACTTTCCCAGTAGCTTAGCAATTTGTGATTTTAGGACATTTTATTTGGGCTGATAGTAAATCGGGGCCTTATGCGGTGTCCCAATTTGCACACCTCCATTAGCATTGTGCATGTGAACTTTCTTGTGTAGTGTGTAAATTTTGACAGGGTAATGTTGTCTCAAATCGAACACTGCAAGTTTGCAGGGTTTGACAAGCAATTGTCATGTCATATGCCAAAAGAAATATATGTATGTGTGCAGGCTTTTTTTGTGCTCACCTCTTAAAAGTGAATGCCTTTTTTTTTCTTCACTTGTGCGCATAGATATTTTACATGCCATGCCCTCCTCCAGCTGGCTGAAAAGAGGTTTGTGTTACCTCCCCGTCCTTTCCGTTGCCAAGATGTCAACCTCTAAGGGTGATTTTGATCACTTTTAGTACACCATCTGAGTATTCTTAGTGCACTACACGTTGCCATACTTCTGTGAATACACCAATGCACTCAACACATGCACTATGTAGTGCAAGTATGCGAATTGAGACACGGCCATTTATTACTTCGCTTGTGAGGACAGCAAAGGGATGTTATGCTTGTTTCAGATCCTTGGGCATTGAAGGTGCTAAATTGCACTACCTTGATCCTGTGATGTGTTGGGTATGAGTCACCATTTAAACGGTTATGTTTACCTTTTGTGTTTTCTAATAAAAAAAGATTTGTTCGTTGTATGTTCTATTGTGATTCCTTCATTGTTCAAATTCAAAACACCATGACATCTTAAAATAGATGCAGCGCAAGCAGGCAATAATAAAGAGAACAACTCATTGTTATTCTTCTCAAACGATTACAAACTGAGCGCTGCTCATTACAGTTTGTCAGTCAAAAAGTATGCTTTTTCCCCTTTTCCCCTCAGTATTGAATGCTAAATTGAATAATAAGGTAAAAACCTTTACCCTAATCAAGCAATTCAGAGTTTATGCAAATTGGAAATGACCCCAACCTTGGACACATCATGCTAAAGATATTTGCATATTGGAACCTAACAGGGTCTTGTATTTTATGATGCAGTACCAGTTCTCTGTTACAACCCACTTCCTGTTTTTTTTTTTTTTTGGTTATTTTTGCATTTTGACCAGTATTCTCAATCGTGGTAATTCTCCCTAAAACACTCAATCATTAATAAAACAGAAAAAAACCCTAAATGGTGGCCATAAGAATATATAATGATTTAACTGAAACAAGAATAGTAGTAAATAACTTTATTCATTGAGAAAGAAAAATGCAAAACGTCAATATATTTTCACCCACTGAAAGAAATATGCCTTTAAAAAAAAAAGGAAAATGATAAAATACAAGCTCACGTTCAACAGCAGAAGCTTGATATCTTGATATTCCTCAAACGGGATCTTGATATTTCTTTGAAAAGCAGTAACTTTCTTTGATATGTACAAATGAGGTAAAACATCTCACAATATGCAGTACTATATATTCACCACAAAAAAAAAAAATAATAATTTCTGCGAAATTAAGATGACACTGATTTGTCAAAGATGATAGAAATCCCAGGAGACCATTTGCGTCTTTCAGATATTTTCACCTCACAACTTTTTTCCTCCCCGTCTTCAATCGGGTTATGAGGATGAATCTGAACTGCAGGCCTGTTGTATCCTTTATCTCGGCTGTGAAAACGCAAGTACCATTTCTGAGCTTTTTGTTGCTGCCTCTGGAAAAATTGGCACTTTTGAGGTCTAATAAGAGTGACGACTTTTCCACCGACTTCTCTATCTCCCATGATGCTTTGGTTTGCAGCATGACAGCGAGCGATCAGTTCGTATTAGGATTAGCGCTCTGATGTCTTTTAGCACACTCCTACACACCACAGCTGCACTGTCATGCTCCACATTAAGTGCTGCACAACAAAAACCATGCCGGCATGAACGTGAAAAAAAGGAAAACGATGGCGAGTCAAGGAGAGAAACGTAACCTAGGGATGCATAGAGTACAATGTTGGCATTTGCGACCGCACAGGAGGAGGCTGTGTGACTTTTCTGTATTCCATTTAAGATGGGCAAAACGCGGCACAACAAACTTTCCATGCCCTGCGCTGCTTCATGAACCTGTTAAAATGGGTTGTGTTTGAATGCTTAGTGTCAGGAGCTCAAGGTTCGCTTACCTCCAACGTTTATTCCAAATGTTCAGGGCTGAATTCACCTTGATACCAAGGTTCATCAGGTTTCTCAGCAGGGTTGTGTGCTGTGCTAAGGGGAAAAAATATTCACTTTCCAGTTATAGTTCTTTTGCCAGGAGTCAAAATGCCACATGCTGTGCAGGATTTTGTTAAGGACATAATGCTTCCTAAAGGGAGCAAAATGGAGTGGAACCTCACTAGGCTCGTACCACCAAGGGTATGTCCTGCGCAGAATTCAGGTCTAATACCACTCAATAATGGGAACCAGTCTTGAAGAAAAGAAACGTCATATGCACATATATGCATATTCATGAAATGTCTTTGACGCTTTCATCCAAACTTAAAGGCCTCACCGAAAACCTTGTCTACATCCTTGAGTTTGCGCCATCACGGACCTCCATCTCCGTGTCCCAAACACATTTGTATTCTGACTTTGCTCAAAAGAGAGGGCACAATTTGTATTCCCATCCAACATTGTAAAGAAGGCCGAACAATAAGCCTGCTCTCAGCCTCATTTTCTTTAGTGCTCCGTACTACATCTTCCTCATTTTTTTCCACAGTCTCTCCTTCCCTCCATGTGAAGGGGAGTTAAAATTTATGAGGAGAGCGGTGTGAATAAAAAAATAAGCTGTGACCGAATTTGGAGGTGTAACTGATGAACGTTTGTGGGTTCTTTGACAGCAAGAGTAGCAAATGCGTTTAGAAAAGCAAACCAATGAAGGCCATGGGGGAAAAAAAACATCCCATCTTAAATGTCCAAGCACTTTCCCTTTTTATTCAAAACACTTAGAGAATGCAGACATGTAGGACAGCACATAAGAAAAGATCAGAGTGTGAGGCGCTTTTCCAATAGGACTCAAATGGATGCTCTCATTTGCCGTCATTGTCACCCACGAGTTGCGGCTGAAAAGTGTTTTTTTTTTTTTCCCCCCTTGCAGGGCAAGAATAAGTGTCATATATGAACGCTTATTTCTTTGACTGGCGTTTCCCATTTGTAGCTCATTGCTAGTCCAGGGACACCAGCCTGTCTCCGTTTCATTCGGATCTCAGGAGAAATGTTTTGTAAAGAATCACAATCCCGGACAAGGACAGAAAGCAAAGCAGACCTTGTTCGGCTTTACAAAAAAAGAAAAAAAAAATTCCCTGTGATTCTGGGTCCGTTCCCTGACGCTCACGATTTCCAGAAAAGTCTTCCAGAGTGTAGTCATTCCACTGCATGTACAGAGTGCCCTTAGAGGTCGCTGGCCTCCGCCCTCTCGTAAAGTGCTCGCAGCTTGTCGAAGCGTGGCCCCCAATCTTTGAGGCACTCGTGTCCGGCAGCGCTGTTCTCATCCAGACCAGCTGAGCTGAAGGAGCTGAGTGACCCGGCTGGAGAACCTCCACCTTCAGTAGAGAACACCTGAAGCGAGTCAGCGGGTGCAGAGTCCGCGTGTTGTTCAGCATCTCGGATGATCTCGCACAAGTAGCGTGCTAGGTCCTGGCTAGAGAAGGACAAGCTCTTGCGGGCGAGCTGGGTGGTGCGGGCGGCTGCAGGGGCGGCACACTGACCCTGGGCAGGAGCGTGGTTCAGGGGCACGTCTCTGCGCAGGGTAGCACTGCCAGATGACACGGAGGAGGTGCTGGTGGCTGTCGGAGCTCGGGATGGTGGGTCTGACTGGTGGAGGTGGTGTTGCTGCTGCTGGATGGGGGCGTGATAATGATGGAGGGCTCGAGATCGACTGTACTGCACAGACTGGGCCGGACTTGGCTGCAGGGACTTCTGCAGTTCCGCCATGTCATAGGCGTTCTGGGAGAAATGGAGAGATGGAAAGAACGAGAAGAAATGAATAAGGTTTATTTGAAAGGCATATTCATTAATTAGGCTTAATATGACATGCTTTCTACAGCAGTTCAGCATATGACATACGTAGCATAAACAACTCTTGATCCATTGGTTAATAAGAGCAGAAGAAGAGACACTGACAGCGTGAGAGGCTCTGTGTCTTCATTACTGAATGCATTCTTCTGTTAACCATTAATGACATAGATCCTGACTCATGCCACTAATGCTAAAGCCTGATTAGCTTTTGTGAGTGCACCTATCCTTCCACCTGAGACCCACAGAGACGGAGATTGAGAGAGAGCGAGAGCTCTGACAGAAACTGAGCGCACTCTGATAATTCAGCATAGTGAAACATGATGCCTCTGCCAAGACCCCTAAAATTGGTGCTTTTCTCAAAAGAGAATCAAACCTAATCCTGAGGAAGATAAGATAAAGCAATGAATGTTGATTATAAAGCAGGATCTAAATTTGGATTTAAACCTGACGTGGGCATGGCCTAAACCAGAAGGATGCTTGGTTATTTGTTGTTGTCAGCATGGTCTGTGAATTCTGATGCTGGCTCAGATACACAGTTACTATTTTTGTTATACCTGCAAGCAATACTTTGGAACGGATTTAGTTGTTATTATAATTTCACAAAGTAGTACTTGCACTACCACTTCATTTTTCAAAAACGAACCCAAAAACATCCATGTCTTGTCTGTTTCAAACACTATACTATCCTCTCCAACAGGGTTTTTAGACTGATAGTACTATTAGTCCCTGAACTACTAAACTGAATTGATATGGACCTTCGGTGGCTTTCTGTAAGCCGCTCAGGAAAAGGGACTCTGCCAAATGACCTAAATGTAAAACGGAAATATAAACAAACTATACTGACCAAAAACATAAATATGATTATTAATAAATACCAACGTGATTTTCAAGAGTACAGCCCCGAGAATGTCCTTCTGTGCATCTTTTATTTATTTATTCAGGGTGAATAACTTGTCTTTAAAATTGTGATGTCTTCACTGTTCACATTATGTTGGAACATAATTAAGTTCCTTCCTTTGTGCCAGGGCCTATAAAAGTCAGACTAAAACTCAGGCAAAAGTCAGTGCGGCAACAATGCCACGAATATCAGCATTTGAATGAGCATTGATGTGCGATCGGCAGGCTACAGTCGTCTGGAAGTCGTGCAGATGGAGAGAAAACTTGCAAGTTCTTCCATGGCCATCATTTTCTCCAGACCTCACACCCATTGAACTCTTATGGAACGCTCTGGATAGAGCAACCTGGGACATCAACCATGTCCTGTAAACAACCCAGTAATGGAAAAACATCCCACAAGCCACAATAACAAATCTGGTGATGTCTATGAGACGAAGGTGTAACGTTGTACACTAATGGGGGACGTTCCAGATACTGATCGCGTCATTTCCTGTTTTCTAATGGCTAAAGTTATCCTGTTGATAAAGGAATACATAGCGATTTGCTGACTTTGTTGGTTGTTTTTCTCGTCGTTGGATGTGTCCTTTTCCATTTGATACCAAACAAGTGTTGATTTATAAAATTCTTACTTATTAAAAAATGGAATACATAATTGTGTTTCTTTTTTGGTCCGTATGGAGGCCTAACCAGCACAACCCAGACCAGGCAGTTACTCAGGATGAAGGAAGAAACAATGTAAATAATCTTGCAGCACAGTCTTTCTTTTTCTGACCACTTACTTCTGCCCATTTGAACTTTTGCTCATGTGTCCTTTTTTGGTGTCTGTCTGGAGCTGTACATTTAGAATCGTCTGTTTGTATTCAGTTATCCCAAAAGTATATAGGATAGTGCGAGTACCCCAAATATGAGTGTGTGGCATTTGATTACCTGATCCTTGAAGACTTAAATTAAGAGGTAAAATCATGTTGTGCATGTGATAATCATGCTGCAACTTGCTTTTTACATAAAATGTGTCCGAATGTGCCTTATTACAGCCTAGACAAACCAGGGTATCTACCACCTGCTGACATCTACCCATTTTTTCACTCAGTGGCGGTGCTTTATAGTCGTCACTCCCTCACCCACCCACCCCCATCTAGGGTAGAATAAACTTTTAGAGCTTTTCTCCCCAGCGCATACACTTTCACTAAAAATGTCATGGGTAAAATGTCAAGCTGTCACGGTATCTTGAAACGTTCAGCTTTCAACAGTTTCGAGTCGGCATGAAAACCGGATCGGGTGGGCTGCTGATGTTAAAGGTTGCCGTGGAGACAGTTCCACATGAGCCGTCATGGCAACTGTGTTTCGGTCAGACTTTCTGGACGTCCCACCGAAGGTTGTCATAGCGACATGGGCTTCTTATGTTTAACTCTAACATTCAGGCTGTGGCATGGTATGCTGAAAAAAAAAGGAACTGAAAAGATGGTGCACTGTTAACTGTTTTAATCAAGTATTCAATGAGGAGGCATTCACCTGGTCTTCCTCGCCCCCTCCTTCCTCATCATAGTTGAGCACGTTCTCGCGGATATCCTCCCAGCCATCGTGGTGAGCGGAAACGTGGTACACGCCCTCCTTCAGGCCCTTGTAGCTCCGCCAGCGTGTGTACAGAAAGATCCCCAGTAGCAGAACTGCACACACACACACACACACACACACACACGCATATACACACAAGAATGAAAAAAAAAAAAACCTCTCAGCATTATTCCATGATGACTTTGGCCCTTCTGTGCCTGATCGTTACCATAAAGCTCAAGCTAATAAGGTCAATGGAGCCCGATCGTAGGTCAGGGAACATTACTTCTAAGTTTAACTGCTACCTTGGAACCAATTAAGGAGAGTGATTATCTAAGCTTTATAACCTTTAACAGTGGAACTCTGTAAACTGTTACGAGGGAGAACATTATAAGCATCAGATATTTAGCATCAGATTGTTGGGGTTTTCTGTAGGCTGCTTGTTTTCCTTATATACCTAATTCATCCCGAGCATTTCATCAAATATCTGGAATTACTGTATGTGTGTGTTAAGTAGGAGTGTAATGCAATCCCTGTGCATGCATGGGCATGGGCAAAACTTGATGTTTTGTTGCTGTTGGTATAATATAAACCCTATGACTTTTGTCCCAAAAAAGCTCAGCAGTAGAAATGCCAGCTTGTACCTGTCCACAGTATTTTCTGACTAATAGGCAGCTACATTCATAGTCCAATTGTTTTGTTATTCCATATCTTACTCCATGTGTTATCCATTCCTCATTTGCATCATGCATTTGAATAACGACAATATACTGTAAAATCTTATGCGGGTCTTCCCACTGCACTTTCCACAAGTTATGAATCATCAAGGTAACCAATGGATCTGAGAAAAAAAGGGGGAATAAGGCTTGTGCTTGTGCAGCCAGTCACAGACATCTGTGAGATCATGTATGTGGAAGAGGGCAAGTAGCAGCAAGGGTCTTATGCCACCCTGTAAAGTAGCATGAGAAGGAGGTTGAATAGATGCAATTGGTTGAATTCATGTGTCTCAAAGGAAGCATGTGTTAGCCACTGCCATCCTTAATGGGGGACATAGGGAAGAGCTGGGAGAGAAAATGAGGAAAGAGAAACAGAAATAACCGCAACATGAGGCTTGTAATGTAAATGTAGATTAATGCAATACATTTAGACAGAAAGGACTTTAGCATCTACACATGCTGGCTGTAGCACAAAGACAGTAATGTTTTCATTACAGAGTAACGAAACAGAGTACCCTGTCAAGATCTTCGAGTTGCAACTGTTTCCAGACTCAGAGTAAGAGTAGCTTATAGGTACAGTGTGTACATATATATTTGTATATGTATGTATGTATGTAT
>JAQLOM010000023.1:8263318-8274220 GCA_030068315.1 Chrysichthys thysi
AAGAATGGGACCAAATTCCAACACCAAAACTCCAGAAACTCATAACCTCGATGCCCAGACGTCTTCAAACTGTTTTGCAAAGAAGAGGAGATGCTACACCATGGTAAACATGCCCCTGTCCCAACTATTTTGAGACCTGTAGCAGGCAGCAAATTTGAAATGAGCTCATTTTGTGCATAAATAAATTTCAGTTTAAACATTTATGTTATCTATGTTCTGTTGTGAATAAAATATTGGCTCATGTGATTTGAAAGTATTTTAGTTTTCATTGTCTTTAAATTTAAAGAACGTCCCAACTTTTCTGGAATTCAGGTTATACCTTTAAACCTGAACCCAGGGCAGTAGTAGCTCAGGGGTTAAGATGTTGGGCCGCTGATTGGAAGGTTGTGAGTTCAACTCCAAGTTGCCACTGCTAGGCCCTTGAGCAAGGCCCTTAACTCTCATGTACTCAGATGCACAACTGAGATCAAATGACATAAATAGTAATGACAGAAATCTGTCTCTAAACATTTGTTTTAAAATGACCTCTGAAGGGAACAAAATAGAGGCTCTAACTGCCTAGCCATAATAAATGTCATCATAATACACACATACACAATGATAAATGAATAAAGCATTGTGTGTATTTTTGGGGGATAGAGAGGTGGTGGTGATGTAGTCCTACACTGCAGTTTGGACAGTGTCGACGTCTCTGTTCAGTAGCTGATAAGAGAGTCAAGGGAACGCTCTCTGACCTTTTCAATCTTCTCCTTTGGCACACACTCTCTTTGTCCCACTCGATCACTTTGCCGTAGTCAGTGAGAACAGACTGAAGATCCCTAAGGGTGGCTCGAGGTCAGATTTCTCCACTGTTGGAAGGATTCATATGGGATTTCATGTTTGATGAAAGCATGTTCCCTCTGGGCCACAGAAGGCTGATATGGTTCTGTAGCACTGCTGCTCTGTCACTCTGTTGTCTTCTGCTGGATGACGGCAAATATTCAAGATTTTCAGTAAATCTAATATAACTGCACCTTCTAAGGGTATGGTGCTATATAATGTATGTTTTTTATGGGTTTTTTTTGTGTACTTGTACATAAGATTTGTTTCTACTTGTCAGAATTAAATTTTTACAGCGGCGATCTTCTCTGTTTAACACACAGACTCACTCGATGATGTTTGCCCTTCAGCTCAGTACCGACCCTTGGGCTGTCTCCCACACAGAAAGGAAAGTACCCCGAGCACCGACTATTATCACTATTGCTGTGGCAAGCACAATAGCACAACTCTTTCCTTTCCCTTTTCCCAATTCGACGCTCATTATATAAATTAAATTCCTTCCCAGGGTCAAGTACCTACCTCCATACAACACCTACACCTACCTACACTATTATCTCAATGCACAGGTTTATAGGAAATTAGGAGCTAATTCTATTACATGCCCACAGTTTATCCCATCAAACTAACCGAAGTGCCATCAATGCCACTTCCATGATTTCTTGCTAAGGTTTTGACACCCCTCCGAGATGCTGGCAAGATTTAATGAGCAAAGCCAAAATGAAGTGCGCAGGTTGCTATTGCAAAGATTTGTAGAAGCTTGTTATTACATTTCATCCAACCTACACTAGGCACCACGTAGTACTGAAGGTATGTTTCAGTGAGTCATGTAATCTCTGAGGGTTTGAACTAGAAATGAAATGTCAGAATATATTTGTACAATTCTACTTGGAGAAATCAGATAAAGAACTAGAGTTCACCCTGATGTCCACAATATACAGCATGTAAAGAAGAAAGCAAGATGGATCATGCTCCTAGTCAACAATTTGGTGGTGAGATGCATGTCGCAGTAGTCTTTCAACGCCTCAAATTTTCAAATAACAGCACATGCAGTGATAACAGTGTTCAATTTCTCTTATTTATGAAAGAAAGCTGCACATATTTTCCCATTATTCCCCCCAACTTGGTCTTAATTGGCAACTATTGGTCCTGGTCCTACCAACTATTTTGCCTTTCCCTATCACATGACAGCTAACAACCCGTGAGGGTGAAAGTAATAATATATCTTGCGAAGACAAACTGCAGTACAAATTCATAATTCAAATAGAAGAAATAAAAATGGCCAGTCCATGCAACCACTTAGTTTTTCCTAGCTGTAATTGTGTTGTGTAGACAGTAGACATGCAATAACATACAACAGAGGGAATGTGCGTGCACACCCACACACACACACACACACACACAAAGCACACAGACACATACGTTATTAATCACAGAAGTGAGCTTATGCTTAAGTGAAAAAAGTTTCAATTTCCACTTGACCACGAGCTCATTCTCTTTCCATCAGTCCGCTCTTCAGTGAAGACCTTTAAACTATAGACGCACGACTATCACTACATTTTGTACACACTCAAACTGAGGCAGATCTGCATTACAAAAGAACCCTGAATCTACACCTGACTTCTCTTCATTCCCACTTAACGTCTACAGCTTTATAAAATCCAATTAGAGATGTCAAACAATTGCCATTTACGCTCGCAAACACACTACCTGTCAGGTTTCATCAGCTACAATACAGTTAAACTGGATGCATGTCAAATAGATATGAGCTGTGAACTGCAATATTCTCAAACAGCCAGCGGCATGCTCACACACTGTTTTTGATATAAAGTGAGGATTATAAATTCGAATTTGGAACTGACCCTGAGGCATTTCCCTCAGTTACTGAAATAAAACTGAATGGAGAATACATAGGGAGGGAAAAAAGGTTCATTCAATCTGTGTCATCTCCAACCACGGGTGTTCTACTCCATATATAGCGACTTTAAGGCACCATCTCTACCTCTGTCACTATGCCTGAGAATAAAATTCACGCACACAGAACATAGGATGCACATATTAGTGAAAGGCTTGGAACAGAAAAAGAGGGAGGAGTAAAAAGTCCAGACTAGGTAAAGCATGAAAATCCCCTTGAGGTTCAGGGCTTGGTGGAGGTCCTGGTGCCACCCACACATGCCCACCTTGCTATTGCTCCTCACATCCAGTCTGTGCCACCGTCTGTCCGCCACATTCACGTTGCCCGGCAACTGCAGGACTAGAGTGCCTGAGCCGTGGTTTATCTTCAGGGTAGGAGTGCCGTCGATCAGCTCTGAGACAGAGACAGGGGAAAACAGAGATGGAGAGGAAGAAGTAAAAACGGAGTTGACCTTCACATTAAGGTTCCATGCTTTAGTTAACATTAACAAAACATGAACATCAGAATTGCTAAACCATAAATAATAATAAAGTAAGAGTAAGGAATAAACACGATGCTATACTAAAAGAATCAATGCTGGGCTGGAGTGATGCCATTACCACCACAAAGCTGATTATTTTATTCCTCTATGGCCCTGTTTACTCTTTTTTAAAATGCGACTTGGGTGACTAGGTCAGAAATAAACAGCTGAGACACATCACTGTTTCTACCTGTGTTTATCAAGCATCTCCACGATGCCCACCTGATCACTTGTGCTCAGATATTGTTACTGCCTTTGTCAGTTCCAGCAGAAGGTCAAAGGTCCCCATGTATGGTATGGTCATTTTAAACTGTGAAACCTGTCACCTACCTTCATTATTTTCTTGCACTTCCACAACACACATCAGTGCTGCTTTGTTGTGTTGCATTTTTTTCGACCATGTAATGCTGTCACCAAAACAACCACCGTGTCCTGCGTTAATGATATATTTTCCTGTTCCGTTCGTGTCGGGGGTGCATCAGGACATGGTAGCATTTATCCTACAAAGGGTATGTGGTCAAATGCACCTCAGACCATCTCAGCGAGTGGTTTGAATGAATACATTTTGAATGTGTCTTGGGGGTAGCACTGATCAGTTGCAATCAAATCGCCAAGGATGCATTTTAATATCAAGTGTAAAGGGAGTCTATATATGCACACATCACAGAATTTTACCAGCACTACCAATGCCTTCCTGTTAGCGCTTTTGTTCTAACAGCTAGGAACGTTCATTCCCAACCAGCCTCTTTTTTCTTTCTTTTGAACATAATAAGTAAAAAAAAAAAAAATGCAGCCTGAAACTGCAAAGCCCTCTTTCCTGAAGACTTTGCTTTGTTGGAAAACTTAAAGTTACAGCTTAATTCCTGAGAGTTTAAAAGCACTGACACTGGAAATCATTCTAAAAATGCTAAGTGAATGTCCCCGCAGAGAAATCTGCACCATACCAAAAATAACAAACGTTTTTTAAAATCCGTTCCTGTGCAGCATCCGCCATGCAAGTCCTCGTGTAAGTTTGTCACTAGAGAAGGGTAATGCATTAGAACAAGTACATTAATATAAACCTGTTGTCTTTGCCATACAGTCTGAACTAATGAACCACGAAAACAGTATGAGTTGCCATCATAGAAAACCTTTCAGCATTAAATTTCCACAGGATTACAGTAGAACATAACTTAATATAAAATATAAATTCATGTTTGCTTAGGTGTTAATTATATACTGTATACCTGTTTTTACTAATGTTTGTTCAATCTTTGACTAAAAATATGTTCACTGAAGCTTATTAGCGAAAACTTAATTACACAATTATCTTAAATGTTTTTAAACTTACTGAACCCTTGTCTCCATGTATGAAACAAAAGCAAAAAACAAACCTCATTATTCAACCACAAAAAATGCTAATTAAGGTGTTCTTCATGTTCTCTGTGTGCTTAATTCTACTGAACAGTGTTACTGCAGGTGCTGATTGACCTTCTGGCTTATTATTTTACAGGTATCACAAGCGTGAAGCTGAAAGAGCTCAAATATAACATGAGCACAAAAATATACAGCAACTTGTATGTTTCTTGACTCACCAAATTCAAAAACAAGCTTGAAATTTGCTCATTAAAAAAAAAATAAACACCCAAAAACTGCCGCCAAAAATCCTCCAAAACTTCAGACATCATTGGCAACAAATAACCTAGCAATAAACTGACAGGTTCATTGGTTTAATTATTTATGGTTCCAGATATGATGCTTACATCGACAAAACGTGCAGTTCTGGTTTGTTTCCTCCAGTATAACCGCAAACACATATCACCTTATAGTGATGGCTTTACTTTAAAATCCAGTATTTTCAAGTACTGAACAAAAAAAAAAGCCCCACAAATACATGACTGTTCATTTACTTACAGATTGTGGTCTACATTGCCTAAACATTAAATAATACTTAATAACTTGTTTCACTTTACAAGCTTTTGTGAGTTACACCCAGATATAATAATGTAATGACACAGAGGCAGCAAACCCTGCATGAGCTACTGTAATTATAGTACAAAAACAAACATATTAAGAAAAGTTTGCCTTTATCTGAGCTAGTCGATTGGCAAATTAAAAATTAATGAGGCAACAGAGACTCCCCCAGGCTTTGAACTGTTAGACAGGCGTTCTGAGTGTGAACATGTAGTGATTCTGCATTAATCAGTTTGGCCTTGACAGCTAGCTGCCCTTGTAAAGATACCTACATGTAAAGCTGTTTTTTTTTTTTTTTCAGCTTGATCTCTGACATTATTTTCCTTTCAGCATTTATTCTGCCTTTTCCTTCTTAACAGTGACTTTTTAACAGATGAAAACACACTCTGGGTATAATCAGGCTCAATGTATGCACTGACACTTCAAGATGGCAAAGGTCAACCTGATTAAAGCCAACAGGACAAGTGACCTACATGTTTATTAATTCATATGATTATTATATTATAGGGAAATCAGCCGAGATCATTTCCATCCAGTTAAACACAATGCATCAGGACCAAGGCTATTTGACTCTTTGAACCAGCGTTGTGTTCGCGGTCATTCGTATTGCTTGGTGATTTTTGTCCTTATGATAATCTGGCAACACTGATGGTCAGTGATGCAGCTTTGCAAAGTGTAGGACTTATATAAAAATGACACAGATAACAAACGTACAGTGATTTTAAACCTCCAGGTACTAACAAATAATATAAACAGTTTGCACACTGCTGTTCAAATTGGACATTTTTGCGATTTTTTTCAACCTTTATTGCGATAAGCAAGTACCAAAGTTTAATAAAAAAAGAAAGAAAGAAAGAAAGAAAGAAAGAAAGAAAATAAATAAATAAATAAATACATACATACATACATACATACATACATACATTCCCCAATCCACGTGGCAATATGTGATATGGTCTGATGAGACCAACAGAACTAGCCACAGCCCAAATCTGAATCCTTTAAAAAGCTCGGGGATTGACTTGAAGAGGGCTGTGCACAGGCGATGAAAGATATAAGAATTTTTTGTCAGGAAGAGTAAAATTGCCGAATTGCTTAGGTAGGTTCTAGAGTGCTGCATTGACAAAAAGGTGTTTTAACAGAGTATTACTTATTACTTAAGGAGTGTGCAACCGGGTTATTTTAATGTGAGAATATTACTGTTTCATTTTCACTTGAATTTTATTAGTCACTGCATCACATTAAAGGTGGAAAAAGACCTGACATCATTCATCCTGGTTTCTTTTTTTGTATCACAAAAATCTGCTAATTTTAACAGGAGCGTGTCGATGTGTTAAACCCACTGTACACCTGTTGCAACTGACAAAACTGTGACCCAACCTAGCCAGGCAAGCAATTTAATTGATTTTTCTCTTCTGAATATGATTTCCTTGAATCTGAATATGAAACTCGTCTTCCTCACTTCAGGCATCAGGAGCAAAACCACTGCACAATCACAATCTTATCACACAGAACTCCATTCACCCTCTACCTTACTTATTTTCATGACTCCCATCAGGGAATTTCAGTAAAGGGTTATGGCAAGCATTTATTATGGAATCTTTCATTAAACTTTCACTAATATCAAGAATAAACAATGAAGGACAACTGCCCACCCATTCCTGTGTAGCACAACTCAGCTCAGTTCTCCAAATTACTCAGAATCTTCATGTTAAGATGTCAGTCTCCTCCATGACAAGAGTAAATCAAGCCAGGACATAAGTGTGTGGAGGAAAAAAAAAAAAAAAAAAAATATATATATATATATATATATATATATATTTATATAAAAAATTTTTTTTATATTCCTTACATTTCTGTTGACATACCCATATTATCTAATATTAATATTTATTATGTTTCCCCTGCAGCTACTGTGCCTCGGCTCAATGTTGCACAGCATTGTATAACACATGTAACTGCACATCTGCTCCCCCCCCACCCCCCGTGTATCCTTTTAGATTTTTTTTTTCTACTTCTATTCAAGCAAATCCTTTTATGTTTTTATGTAAGCTCAGTTTTTTTATGTCACTGGACAGTCATTAAAAGTATTTCACTTCATGTCATACTGTGTATAAATGTGTGAAACCAACAAAATCTTATTCATTTTCTTCCGCTTAATCCTGTTCAGGGTCGCGGGGGGAAGCTGGCACCAATCCCAGCTGACATAGGGTGAGAGGCGGGACACGCCCTGGGCTGGTCACCAATCCACCACAGGGCAACACACAGAGACAGACAACCATTCACACTCACAGGCAATTTAGTGTCGCCAATTAGCCTAATCCCCACTGTGCATGTTTTTGGACTGTGGGAGGAAACCAGAGTACCCGGATGAAACCCACACGAACACGGGGAGAACATGCAAACTCCACATAGAAAGGCACCCGTGCCGAACCCGGGGCTCGAACCCAGCACCTTCTCGCTGTGAGGTGACAGTGCTAACCACTCAGCCACCGTGCCGCCCCTGCATAATTTTATTTAAATTTAAAATAAACAGCACATTCATCAATATTACTGTCTATGGCTGGAATTCAGTAGTGTACTATTCTCACTCTTTTACAGTATAAATCTTTTCTTCTGGTGGATTTGAAAGGTAAGATTTCAGATTTAAACATCTATTTAATATTTCCAATCAATTTTCATTTACTTACTCACAGTTTTCATACTGGTGTTTACTTTGATCTACAATGCCTTCTCCTTCGTCCATTAAAACAATCTCGGATTCAAGCTTGATAATATGATCTAATGACATATGCCTGATTGCTTTTTAATTTCGAGTGGTATTTCACCACTTGTGCCTATCAAATCACCTCCTGATGAACTCCAGGTGAGGAGAAAGCCACACGGACACTTCACTGGGGTCTGGCTAGTTCTTGGTTTTAGGTTTTGTTGCAGCAGTGCTGTGTTGTTTCGGAAGAGAAGCTCTATCACAGACCCAGACAGAGTTTGAACAGGCTGAAAGTCCTGTGAGGAAAGCCATTGTCAGCTTGGTTTGCTAGCTCAGTGTATAAAGTTTACCCTGGGCTTTGTGAATGCAATATGAGAAGCAGGAACTGGCCTCGGGTTATCTTTTGAGGTTAAGTGATCTTTGATGTTTTGTCTTCGTTCATTTTATTTAGTTTATTTTCTAGTTTGAGATTCTTTAAAGGTTAGAGTGAGTGCACTAGATCAGTGATGCTGAAATCCCTGTGGGGGAGCCTGGATTGTCTCGTCTGTTTCAAAGCCAAGCCCATAAAAACACGCATGCACACACACGCGCGCACACACACACACACACACACACACACACACGCACGCACGCACGCACGCTCCCTCTTGACTGCCATGGTGGTCGCTCTATCTGCGCCGCCTGACCTCTTACTGACCGTTAATCCTGATGTGACATTTCAGCCACTGGAAATGTAGAGCTATAGGACTAAGAGTCCAGTGGAAAAAAGGAGAAAGACGCAAACTGAATGAGAAATGATGGAGAGGATATGGAGGATGAGAGTCTATCTGCACAAATGCAGATGTCTGAGAGGGACATAAAGGCATGTCTCTGAGCCTATATATATATAAACCTAAAGATAAGTCTTTTGAACATTTCCGTCTAGGGGTATCCAGCAGTAAAGTTATGCTCAAATTTACATTCCCTGGCAGATTTTGTAAAATGTGTACCATTCTGTAAGGGAAACATGAGCAATCAGGCAAAACACATCTCTTTTAATTTTAATGGGATTCAAATTAAGCCATGAGACATCTCAAAATAACATCATCATTAAAGAAAACATTATAATTTAGAAAATACTGAGATGGTTCCTGTTCAAAAGTTTGCATATCAGCAATTCTCAGCACTGTGCATTCCTCCCTTTAGCATCAATGACGTCTTTTGTGCGTCTTTTGTGATAGTTGTGGATGAGAGACTTCATTTTCTCCGATGGTAAAGCTGCCCATTCTTCTTGGCAAAAAGCCTCCAGTTCCTGTAAATTCCTGGCCTGTCTTGCATGAACTGCACGTTTGATCTCCATAAAATGGCTCAATGATTTTGAGGTCAGGAGACTGTGATGGCCGCTCAAGAACCTTTACTTTTTTCTGCTGTATTCAATGATGGGTCGTTTTGGCCTTGTGTTTGGGATCATTGTCATGGTGGAAAGTCCAAGGGCATCCCATGCGCAGCGTCTGGGCTGATGAGTGCAAATTGTCTTCCAGTATTCTCTGGTAACATGCTGCATTCATCTTGCCACCAACTCTGACCAAATTCCCTCTGCAACTAAAACACACCCCCCCACAAAACATCAGATATTCACCTCCATGCTTTACAGTAGGGATGATGTACTTTTCATCATAGGCCTTGTTGGCTCCTCTCCAAACATGGCGTCTGTGGTTGTGACTATAAAGTAAAATTTTGGTCTCATCACTTCAAATGACTTTTTTCCAGAAGTTCTGATGCTTGCGTAGGTGCCGATTTGCATATTTCAAGCGGCCAATTTTGTGACATTTGCGCAGTAATGGCTTTCTTCTGGCAACTCGACCATGCAGCCCATTTTTCTTCAAGTGCCTCCTTACTGTGCATCTTGAAACATCCACACACCACTTTTCTGTACAGAAGCCTGGATGTCAGCTGAAGTTATTTAGGGCCTTTTCTTTGCATCCAGAACAATTCTCCTGGCAGTTCTCACCGAAATGTTTGTTGGTCTACCTGACCGTGGCTTGGTGTCAACAGAACCCATCAATTTCCACTTCATTATGAGAGTCTGAACACTGCTGATTGGCATTCTCAACTCTTTGGAGATCTTTTTATATCCCTTTCCTGTTTTATAAAGCTGAACAACCTTCTCGCTCAGGTCCTTTGACAGTTCTTTTGCTTTCCCATGGCTGAAATGTGCAGGTGACTGTCAAGAGCCCAGAATCTCACTGTTTTTTTTTTTAATACACCGACACTAATTACAAATCTAGTCACAGGTGTGGAAAAGTACACTTACTATCCAATTGACCTGTGTGTGTCAATTTGTGTGTATATCATCAAGCCAAAACTTCAAGCGTATGTAAACTTTTGAAGAAGGCCATTTGGGTGCTTCCACTTATTATTACGATAAAAAAATTGTGTGATAACAAATGGTTTTGCCCAGCCACTAACTCTGGCATGGTCAATCATATCTTCTAAGAAATGGCCAATATTTCACAAGTTTTGCCAGGGTATGTAAACTCATCAGCTGTAACTGTTCACCCTGCCAGTGATTATGAACTCACAGTAAATGTTAGAAGTGACGATAATAAGCATGAACATGCATCTGTTAGCTAGCACTGTAATCAAGAACTGGTGGTGAAAATTATGAATAATTATGACATCTCAGTATTTCTGTCAGGATAGCTTACTGTATGTTAGCCAGCTACTTAGCACTAGCAGTGAAAATTAGGAATAATTGTAAAGAGATGAAATCATCTCAGAAATTGTTTCAGTCCATCTCTAATCATGCTGAGATTCACTTAATTCACTCCTCCTGCTGCTAGTATTAATTAGTATATTATAGTATCACATATAGTTTATAAGGAAGTGATCTTGTAGACGTTCAACAGTTTATATGGAAGTGATCGTGTAGACGTTCTACAGTTTATATGGAAGTGATCGTGTAGACGTTCTACAGTTTATATGGAAGTGATCGTGTAGACGTTCTACAGT
>JAQLOM010000023.1:8303292-8314809 GCA_030068315.1 Chrysichthys thysi
TTTTTGTATTAAAAACACTTTTCTTTTATTGGTCGGATGAAATATGCTAATTTTTTGAGACAGGAATTTTGGGTTTTCATGAGCTGTATGCCAAAATCATCAATATTAAAACAATGAAAGGCTTGAACTACTTCTGTTGTGTGTAATGAATCTAAAATATATGAAAGTCTAATATTTATCAGTACCTTACAGAAAATAATGAACTTTATCACAATATGCTAATTTATTGAGAAGGACCTGTATATACACATTTATAGATACGGTTATAGATTAATATGCTTTTAATTGGACTCTATATTCTGTGAAGCTGCTTTGTGACAATGTCCATTTTTAAAAGTGCTATATAAAGCAATTTATAGAATTGACGCAGATGCAAAAGAGACTAATTATATACAGTATATCTATATATAGTTACCAGTGACAAAACTGTCATATTGTAATGTTGCAGAGCTGTAATGTAATGTTGAGGGTTTTCTTTCTTCCCCCACACAAATATAACTGCCATTCAATTACAGGTTTGAAATCAATATACTGTCTTTGGTCTAGGTGACTGCCTAAGGCCTTTTGGATATTCGAATGTTAAGCATATGTAAAGCCATGTAAAAAATGTGAGTCTGGTATTATTATTATTATTATTATTATTATTATTATTATTATTATTATTACTTTGTAATTGTAATATTCATATTAATTATGAGGCGGCACGGTGGCTGAGTGGTCAGCACTGTCGCCTCGCAGCAAGAAGGTCCTGGGTTTGAGCCCCGGGTTCGGGGTGCCTTTCTGTGTATGTTCTCCCCGTGCCCGTGTGGGGTTCCTCCGGGTACTCCAGTTTCCTCACACAATCCAAAGACATGCACAGAGGGGATTAGACTAATTGGCGACTCTAAATTGGCCGTAGGTGTGAATGGTTGTCTGTCTCTGTGTGTCGCCCGGCGGTGGATTGGTGACCTGCCCAGGGCGTATCCCGCCTCTCACCCGAAGTCAGCTGGGATTGAGGCCAGCTTCCCCTCGCAACCCTGAACAGGATTAAGCAGCAGAAGACGAATAAAGACGTTAATTATGTCTCTCTAAGCATAATATTGTGTCAAGTGTTTGATATAATACACCTAATTTACAGGTTTCTGAATGGCTGACCTGTGGTCTGTGGCGATTCCATGATTGGAACCATTTGAGTCCCACTAAAATTATATATACAATTATTTATGTAAAGGTTAAGGACATTTTATAGACAGGTGATGTGCCCTTCATTACATCCTTCATGTATGTATTAGATAAATAACTTTAAAAAAAAAACCTCTACAGCACTTTAAAACAGTATGTTTGTACATCCCAGCCATCAATAAGCACTGGTTTGTTTGGTTTTTTTTTTTTGCAATAATGCTAGAATTTATTTAACATCACATGCTTGAAATATCCTTCTCATAAGTCATCCACTGTAGGTTATTTAAATATAATTTTAGTTTTAGTGTTCCACAACGTTTCACTTTACTGTTACCTGAACTCATATGTTCAACAGGAAGTTGGTGGCAGATTTGAATTCAGGACCTTCTTCCTGTGATGCAAAAGTGCTAACCTAATTGTTTGTAAATGGATTCTAATGTCCTTAATGTACTCATGCCATTAACATGCATGCTAGTTAATCACATTTGGTGCATTTTCTAATTCGATCCATGCTGTTACTATCATCCATGTTACAAATTTTAAAACAAATGCATCAGAAACCTCATCAGAATTTTTTTTAATATTGTTGCCAGAGTTGCGTTAAAACAGGTTTGAATTGTTAAATGCATGTTTTCGTACATTCAGTGCTGAACAAATGGTAGAACATAAAGTTTAATTTTTAGGAGTTCTAAGGTCTAAATAGCAGTGCATTCATGGAATCGCTGTCTCATTGTTCTGGCACGGTTTTCACGTTTACAACAACACAGGACCTGCAAGAGCCAGACACAAACAAGTGTGAATTTTACTGCAACTCCAGACTGTAATTGCAGACAGTCTGTGAAAAATCATTGGTACTGCATTTAAATTACACCCTAATGAGGTACTGTCAAAGTTATTCCTAGAAAGACTTGACTGTGTGTGCATGTATGTGTGTGTGTGTGTGTGTGTGTGTGTGTGTGTGTGTGTGTGTGTGTGTGTGTGTGTGTGTGACACCACCTTAATATCCACACTGAGCCAATAGTAAAGGATGGGCTGAAAACTTGGGTTAATGTTGGGTTCATGACACAGATAGCTCTGGAGCGCACAAGAACCAAGTGCCATTCCACACTCCTGTGTCACAGCTTTATTTGCTTTATTTAACTGAGTACTGAGAGGATGGGCAGCATGGTGGCTAAGTGATTAGCACTGTTGCCTCACTGCGAGAAGGTCCTGGGTTCGAGCCCCAGGTTCCTCCAGGTACTCCTGTTTCCTCCCACAGTCCAAAGACATGCTCATTAGGTGGATTGGCTACCCTAAACTGCCCATTGGTGTGAGTGTGTCAACGTCAGCTGGAGCGACACGTCGGTTGGGGTGTTTCCATGGTCGCATCGCATGTCACAATGCCGAGACGGCTTGTGACGACAGCGGACCCTGCACGGCACGGGACTGATGCTAGGAAGAAGAACTGAGTACTGAGAAGAATAAGAACAAAGACGATAAAGGATGCGGGGAAATATGTACTGTATAGTATCTTGAAAAGGTATTTTAAGGCAAACCTTTTGTATAGCTTTTAGTTTCTCCCCTGAGGCCAGATCAAGAAAAAATAAGGATGCAGAGTTGAACAGCAGCTCCAGATTGCTGATGAATATGGATGTTGTTCCCAGTGGCATTCCATTTTTTTTTTGTTCAACTGCCTAATTAATCAGATGAGTCTTGGCAGGATGACTGTTATCTTCTGCCATCTATCACAGATCATGGGATGAGAACATGTGTGTACATCTGAGCATTCATATTTGTCTGCATGAAATGGTGCTGATTTGGAGATCAATGGCTATGCTTGGTTACCAGGATTTTGGTCAATCTGAATGAATTTAATTAAGGCTGAATATTCTGAAGAAACTTTTCGCGTGTACTCTGAAAATCTGCATCATAACTAATGCACAACTTCAAAGCAAGAATATGAAATATGTTAGTTCGGTCAGAATGCAACAGATAGCTCATGTTAGTAAAGTGTGGAATCACTTTGCTATGTTTAAAAAAACCCCAACACATCTTAAATGAAAAAAAATAATAATTAAAAGATTAAATAAAAAGATTAATTATGAGAGTATGATTCATATTTAACAAAACTTTTACTCAAATGCTCAATATGAGATTTTCTGCATCAACATAATTTAATCAAGCCCACCTCTACTACTACTACCACTACTACACTACTACATAGCCACATATATGTGTAAGGTCTGTGCTCCTCATGATCTGTGATTTACTTACTGGTCTCATTAAATAAGCTTCACTGTGCGTTTTGTTTTTTTAACAGGGGTATTTTCAAAATGTGGAAAGTCTCTGTAGCCTAAGGGATATTTCCCTCCGACGTTACCTACGGGTTTTACAGTAATGTGGGAGTGGAATATTTTAAAATGTAGGATTTGTATAACTGCGACATTTATTACGTCAATAAAAGACCCCTATCATAGACTCACGTGGGACCAGTTCCATTAGAAATCCATCAAAAGCCTTTAAAACCAATTACAAGTCACTTGTTAAACCATTACGATCCTAACGCTGTGATTTTAACACGTTTCAAAAACACACAATACCATTACTAATCATTACAGCCCATTATAAAACCACCAGGAACCAATGGAAAAAAACCATTTCCCACAATTTCTTTTAAGAAAGAGCTATAAACTGGTTATACAGCACTTTTGATCTGAAAATTCATTCAGACCGACCATAACCGAGTTAATCTTTTTCCTTTTTTCTTAATTGAGTTAGCAGTCATTATTGGGCTGTATGTTTAGCTAACTATATTTGGAAGCTGAAACGTATGAATAAGGTGTGCATATGTGTGTTTAAGGAAGTGTTGATTGCCACCTGATACATTATGCAGCAATCAAACGCAAGGCATTTAATTTTAAACAAGCTCTCTGGAATACGCTAGTTGATATTGATGATGTGTTTGTTGCTCTGCATTACTAATGACCCTACGGGATATTAATTATACTGCATTTGTAAACATTTCGCATCATTACCGCAGAAAGTAAGCTGCTTTCTCCCCTCCTCTATATTCATTCCATGGTATGTACAACAGCCAGTGAAATACTAAAGCACATTAAATATAAAATCTCTCGCATACTCATATAGATTTCCTTCCACATAATTGAAAGGGATCAATTACATCAGGAAGGAACAGGGCTCCCCAAGGCAATAAGACCAACCTGTTGCACAATCTCACATCATTCCCCATTGAAAGCAGATTCCAAGAGTCAGTTCTAATGAGAAATTAAAGACGCGAACTATATTCTGTCTGCCCGGAACCCCTCGAGTGATACTGGAGATTTAGTTATTAGCTAAACTTTCATAGTGAAAAAAAAAAAGTAAAAAAAACCCTCTCCCATCCATCACCATTCCTCCATCCCTCTCCCGGTGTATTGTTATTCTGTAAGGAAAATCAATAGTTGTGCAAGACCTTGGTAATTGAATTGAATAGCAAGCAGAAGAAAAGCTCGCCGCACCTCATATTTGCAAGAACTCTCAGTGGTGAGAGGATTAGCCTTACAAATATTGGATGAGATCTATCTGAAAAGTTCACTTGAATTTGAGTCATTTGGCATTCTCAAAGATGCCACTAAGCATGAGAATGAGCGAGCAGGGAACAAGCCTAACATTCAGAGAGAACTCTTTCAAGCTGTTTCATCACACTCTTTCTTCATATTGTATGGAGACCCAACTTCTAATATGTTGTATTTAGCCTTTTGCTTATTCTTATTTTATATCTTTATTCCTACTGTTATGTGGGGTTGATGTGAACAATTTGCCTTTTGCTTAAATAGCGTTAATTGACCATGGGCGCATGAGGAATGGTCCAGCAGAACAAAGCCCTCTACCTCCAAGCCATGCAGCTGAAACTTGTACAGCGATTCCTGAGACAGAGCCTTCAGCAAAGTACTCAAGGACTCCAGCTAAAACTTTATGAATAAATTCGGGTAATATGCATGACATACAAAGCTAGTGACCTAATGTGTTTCTAGATACAAGCACAGCACACTCTCTGAATTCTAAATATATGTTTTTGATTTGTTGATGTAGTTTTTTTTTTTTATTTGCCAGAGGGTTGCTGAACTTTCTCTGCCACATGTGGTCAGGTTTCTCCACAAGTTGTGGACACTTAAAACCCTCAGGGCCCTGTTCACAAAAAAAAAGGGGGGGGGGGTATCGCACAAAATGAGGTGGACAGTCATGAGCTATTGCAAAAAGGGGTGGGTAATCAAAATTACTCTCATTCCTGTTGTGTAATCAGATTCCATTTTCAACTTTTCACTTTAATGATCAGAAATAATTAACTCCTTGAAAAACCTCACAGCAAATGTAGTTTGGGGTTTGACTGTGTACACGACTGAGTTCTCACTTTACGACCCTGTTTATATAATCCACCTCCATTTCTTGTCTTATATAGGCCATAGTGAATTAAGTATTTAAACTCTTTAATATCAGCCTGTAATTAAATTTAATACACATTCTACTGATCCTAATAATTAATAGGAGTAGCCAAATCAGTAACCCCAGAACCTGGGACAAGCAGGTTTTGTATTCAATATACAGTACTTTAATTGTCAGATAAGCAGGCTAAACCACCCAGAATGAATTTCACAAAAGATAAAAAAAAAATTTTTTTTAGGTTTATAGCTATGTTTCAGCATCATGGTAGTGTGACTTACCTCGATGCTGTAACTATATTGCAATGTTAGAATGATAGATTTAGCATAAATGGATGAAAGACGAACTCCCAAAGCAAAGGTGTCATTTTGCACAACATCCAGTCACCTTGACATTTTAAACATATTGAGAGAGAATAAAGATGCTAGCTAAAACTGAATCATGCATCATGCATTTTATGTGATGACACAACACAAACGCTTATAAACGAAGCATTGGTGAGCGACTTGCTGACTTTATGTTGAGGGCGTAGCCATTGCATTACATTATTATATACTCATTTGTTACCTGAAGTCTATATTGATGCACTTAGCTAAACGGCTCACCATATGTGAGCTGCCTAACTACACCACACTGGCTACCACTTTTTCAGCCCAGTGAGTTAGGTTTCAGGGCAATGAAAATATAGGACTTAGCAGCACTTTATGAAAGCATTAATTTGGCCACATTTGATCATATGTCATACTGTATATAGTCCTTAAAATAATTTAGGTCAAAACACAAAAATTACTGGATTATTATTTGTTTTGTTTAATTTTATCATAAATGACAATATGTACTATAGATAACTACAAAAAAATACATAATGTGAAAAAAGCAGCATAAGAATGCTTTATGATTACCGGTAGGTGGGATCTGTAATTGCATATATGCATGGCCATATGTACATGCAACTTGGGCTGCTTCCACTTTTAATCACATTTCTATTATTTTACATGTTCGATTAGGAAGAGCTGTATGCCATGTGTTGGAGCAATTACTTTACACAATTTCTTCTATCTAGAAACTTGGGAAAACTCAAACAGTTGGTTTGCACATAGAGATGATAGATGCACACATCCTGTCGTTTCTACATTGTAATATCTTGCCCTAAAATGATTGTGTTGATTATTGTGTTGTTTTAATTTTCTTTCCCCCTTTTTTCTTGAGTCTGAACTGACAATAAGTGATGTGTCTCAACGTGCACTGTTTGAGACACGGTGGATCTATCTATGGAGCTATGAATGAAAGGTTGAGTTTATCTTTACAGCAGTAGGAAACCGAATGAATCATGAACGAATCATCTTTAATTCTTGGATGAATCAATCAGCGATTCAGTGTAGTCATTTAAAGATTTTCTGGGGTTATTTTGGGAATGTGAATGTGAATTGCACATCACTACAGTGCATTTTTCACTAACCATTGTGCCCATGTTCAAGCTTTACATACATTTTTAGCTCTGTTATGGCCAATAGTTTTGACTACACCTGCACCAGAAAGCCAGGATGGCTACTAAGCAACAAGTCATTCACATAGACATATTGGCATTTGCACCCACTCGACTATTTTGGCACTTTTGCCCGAGTTCAAAGCTTAAAAGCATTATATTGACCATGTAAGATGAAAGCCAGTTAGCTTAATCACACGTCTGATGGCCACAACACTTGTTTTCCTTTGAGCAAATTTGGGAAAATAATGAAATAAACTAGATCACAGATTAACTTACTCTAAATTGCAGATTTGGGCTAACTACTTAGCTCATGCATCGTTCTCTAGTTATTAATTATTATACAGTTCACCATGCAGTTTGTTGGCGAGAAGGGAGACAAGGTACCAAAAGGACGGGATGTACAAATACAGTGAACCCCCGCAGTACCGCGGTTCACCTCTCGCGGCTTCACTGCATCGCGGATTTTCAAATTTTGATTCCTGGTTTTTTTTTTACTTTCGCGGGACTCTGGAATATAAAATAGAATTTTAAAAAAATGTTCATTCAAACATTAAAGGAACATTTAAATCAAAATAAAACAGTATGCACTGTATTTCTTCAGTGGATGAAAAGTGAAAGTAGCTGTGTACACCACTTCCGCTTCAGCTCGTGAACAGGAAGTGACCTCCCCGGCAGTAAGTACGCATGTAGAATTTATATGTTGTTAAAATGACGTCTGTTTAAGAATGTAGAAAGTGTTTAAGAGCATAGAACGTTTTTATAAGAGTGTGGAAAAGGTTAATTAGAGACTGGAAATGGTTTATAAAGCCTTAAAATCTATATAAATAATACAAAGTAATGTGACTTCGCAGTATCGCGGTTTCACCTTTCGCAGGGGGGGGGGGGGTGGAACGTAACCCCCGCGATAGGCGGGGGTTCACTGTATATCTAGTCCCTTGGAGCTTTGCTCTGTGCAATACTTTCTCTTTTCTCCCTATTCACTTTTGGGCTCTGCATTTATGCTCATAATCAAAACTTCTGCCAAATAGGCTGGATGCTTCTACACTGTTAGAAATGAATGAAGCCATGTAACTGGATCACTAGCAACTTCTAAATGAACTGATGCAATTTCCCCCAGATCTCTAAAGAATTGTGGAAAAAAGAAACATTAATTACTGTTTATTTTCCATAATATTAGCAAAAAATATTGCACTACAATATTTCACGAGGGAAAAAGTCTCTATTGAATTTAATAAATGAGCAAGAGTGGTTAAATGGTGTAATTTAAATGTTGGCTAGCGCCCACTTAGGCCACAGGCCAGACCTAAAAATGCATATCATAAATTTTTAAAAGTTTGCGTCCTTTCTTATTCTGCACTATCTAGCCTCAGATTTAAAGTCTTTTGCTCTTTTTAACACTTTGTTGTGTTACTGTTTCTTTGTAAGACTGAATGTAGCTCAATTTATGTGCCTACTTGAACATATTGGTGCAAGTTTTACATGATAGATCCGCGAAAGAAGAGCTGAGCTTATACTAATAGCAGTACAGTGGAGCTTTGGCTCGTGAACGCATTGGATGGCAAACAAATTGACGTACGAACTAAATTCCCAAGCAGATTTTGTACCGACCGACTAACAAAGCCTCGACTGACGTACTGACGTACACATGCAGCCAACCCACACTTTGTGGCACAAACGTTCAGTTCCGGTCAAGCACTCGTGATGTGAATGTGTTCAACGCATTTTTTGTTGTGTTTCTCTGCTTTTTTGCCCTATAAGCCTTCATATGGGTCCAAAGAAAAGTGAAAAATGAAATGATAGTGAGATTAAGAAGCCTAAGCGTATAACAGTTGAAATAAAGAATGAATAATCGCAAAACATGAGACACACCACCATATCCCTCCGCCCCCGTTCACCTACGCCAGCAACTGCGTATCCACCACAAAAGTAGAGTGCATTAAAATCGTCTGATTATTTTAGGGTTTTTTCTATAATTAAGGTTATTTTAATTTTATTCAGTTTTATTGCCATGCATAAACCCATAATACACTTTAAAAAAACATGTTTTCAGGCCTGAAACACATTAATTGTATTTACATTTATTTCAGAGTGGAAAAATTGATTTGGGTTACAGACAAATTGGGTCACGAACAGAGTTTCGGAATGAATTAAGTTTGTGAGCCGAGGGTCACTGCAGCCCTGGCGCCAGACACAGATTTGCGGACGGGTCTCACATTGCTTTGGGGGGGCACACGTTATAGGCGGCATTGGCAAAATGTTTCGAGCGGGGGGATTGCCCTTAAAATGTCGCGAGCGGGGGGACTGCCGTTAAAATGTCGTGAGCGGGGGGACTGCCGTTAAAATGTTGCGAGTGGGCAGGGGGGCTCGTATTCCCAGGGCGGGCCCAAGTGAGTCCGGGGGCGGGCACAGCACCCTAAAGCCCGCCCATGGCGCCAGGCCTAGTCCATCGTATTTCGGCTGAATGAATCGTCCTAAATTAATCATCTAGCTTTAATAGGAGGTTAATAAAAGATTAAGTGTTTTTTTTTTTTTTTAGTTTTTGTTTAATGGTGACTCGGTTCCATCACTTTTATTCAAAAATGTTCTGTTGTTCATGAACTGCCCTATCACTACTGTGCACAGTCCATATCCTGAGGTAAGGACAGTACAAGCTCTCACTGCTAATGTACAAAGGATCAAAAGTACATTCACACATTCTACTTGTAAGAATTGTTACAGAACCTTTTATGTCTGTGCTTAAAGTCTGATTTGCACTTGTGTTCATGCTAAAATACTGCCCCAGGGGGCGACTGTAAATGCGCCCATGTTCGCATGAGTGCATAATTTTTGACCACAGAAAAAGCAGCCAGGCGACAACAGGGAAAAAAGGCTTACATTCAGTCAATTTAGTACTATCCCAGGATTATACTCTAAAATTATACATGTGATAGGCTGAAAATAGAACTCTTACAGCAAACATGCACATGCACATGCACGCGCACACACACACACACACACACACACACACACACACACACACACACACACACACACACACACACCATGAAAACTGTCAAACCTGTATCCATTCTGTGTGTCCGCACACATTCCTCCGTTGTGACAGGGGTTCCTGGGGTAGGTGGAGCACCCCTGGTGCACGTGTTCCCGTGCCGAGCAGCTGCACACAGCTGTGGACTCCAGTGTCACTGACACCAGAGCCATACTGTCTGAATCCACCACAGAGGGTCTCTCGCTCACACTTAGCCTGTTCATACAGCCTCCCCCTCCGCTGCAGTCCACCGCCACACACTCATCCACGTGCACCTGGGAAACATTCACCTGCAGGAATGACTGCAACTTGGGACAGAAAGAGGGGAAGAGAAAAAAAATGCATACAGAGTGTCGGGCATTAAAGAGAGCCTCCACTACAATAACACAAAGGAGATTCATTCAATCAGTGCTGTGCTTTGATCAGACGTGTGGGAAAGGATGAGAAATAAGAAAAGAAATCGAAAGAGGCCCTATGCTCCGGCATTATCATACAGAGTGGCAAACAATAGTGAAATACCTACAGAAAAACAGTAAACAAAACAAAATGACTCCACGGTCCTCTCAGGTACAAGTCATACAACAGTAAACACCCTCATCAGCACACTCAGTTTCATCTCCTGCCGCTGCCTCTACGCGAGGGCTTATCCCACCCTGTGCTTTTTCTGAAAGCACATAAGCAGCAAGAGCATAACCTGTGCCCTGTGCTTCAGCAGCAATTTTTCAACAACCTGCTCCAGTGTGTGTATTGTCCTGTGATTGAACGGCTCTCATCTGGCCAGAGTGGCTAGGTATGGTTAAGTGTAGTCATAGAAGGCGCAGGATATCCAGGGGAGAGGGAGAATGAGAGATGAGACTGTGCCTAAGCTCTAAATGTAACTGGATATGTAACTCCTCTCTCCTCCTTAGAGGAAATCCATTTGCTTTAATGATATTTGGAAGAGCAGTGACAGGTCGAGCTAACGTCATGGTGCGGCTGCTGAGAGGAACTGCTAAATTAGCGCTCAAATGGCTGATTAATGATAGTGGTGTGCTCCATTGTGGTGCAAAATCCAGGCATTGAGGCACCACATGGATGTGGAACAGTCCACCTTGCCTGGAGTGAGACGAGACACTGTCATTGTGCATATACATCCAGTAGGAAGGGCTTTCTGAAGCTTCATCTTTCGCCCTGTTTTACTGGCATGGGTTTTAATAGACACTATGATGAGCAATTATATACTAATAAGTTAGAGGAGGGGCGGTACGGTGGCTGGGTGGTTAGCACTGTCATCTCACAGCGAGAAGGGTTCGGCACAGGTGCCTTTCTCTGTGGAGTTTGCATGTTCTCCCCGTGTTCACATAGGTTTCCTCCAGGTACTCCGGTTTCCTCCCACAGTCCAAAGACATGCACAGAGGGGATTAGGCTAATTGGTGACTCT
>JAQLOM010000023.1:8314909-8331947 GCA_030068315.1 Chrysichthys thysi
CTCTGTGTGTTGCCCTGCAGTGGATTGGCGACCCGCCCAGGGTGTGTCCCGCCTCTCGCCCGATGTCAGCTGGGATTGGCGCCAGGTTCACCCCGCGACCCTGAACAGGATTAAGCGGCAGAAGACGAAGGCGAAGTTAGGGGAGGATTATCTTTGTCCCAAACTACTTCCAGGTGGAACACAGTGCTTATAAAGCGTCAGTAAATGAAATAGTTGGAAGAGATGAATGTAGTTAGAAGAAACATACATTCATCTGTTCATCTTCAGTAACTGTTTCATTCATAAACCTGAATCTTCAGAAACTGCATTATCTCGGCCAGGGTTGTGGTGGATCCAGAGCCACTCTGGGATTACACTATGCCTAAATATGTGAGAATTCACTTCGCGTGGGATGACAGTACAATCATAGGGTGCAAGAAAAAATATGGATAATTAGAATAATGACAATATCCTGCACAATTTGTTTATTTATTTTTTGGTTGTTTATCTATCACAATTTTATTGATCAAAAGTCATTGCTATTATTATTATTATTATTATTATTATTATTATTATTATTATTATTATTATTACCAGAACATAAGTATTTTCCTAAAGTCTGAGGCAAAAGTGCACATGATTCGTTTGTACCTACCTAATACTGAATCTGATTACATTCCTAATACACACCTGATTCTCACATTCAGGCTCTTAAATCTTCAAGCCTTGATTAACTAAATTAAGTGCAATAGATTGCCTTTGTAAATAATTTAAACCTGATCAATGCAACACATTTGCATCAGCAGACAGCACGGGGGATTAATATATAATGCATTAGTGTGTAAGTGCATCACAGGAAAGTACTGTAATATTTCTAAAAAAAAAAAAACTTTCTTTTTTTAAAAGTAGATAAATACATTGCGTTCACTGGCTGTTTGCAAATTTGGCAAACTTAATTTCGAAACATTTTTTTCCCAAAACCTTCTCACTTGTTTATTTCATACTTCTGGCCTGTGGTGTACGATGAAACGTTTTGTAAATAATACAATAAGCTGGCATGGTATAGGAACACAGAGAAGAACACGTGAAACTCCACACAGACCATAACGTAGGAATAATCAGGAATGAATCCTGAGGCTGGGAGCCGAATGCACTCGTTGTGCCTGAGTGCTGTCTTGAATTATTTATTCAATATTTTTTGATAATATTTCTCACCTTTTGCTAATATCTCTCCCCTCTTTAAACTGAAAGAATCTGGCTGTTTGTACTGAATATGTAGCTGATGTACTTTATTTAAACATCTACAACGGCAAAGAAAAACAACAACGTGTTTAAATCTCACTACTGCCCTTATTATATCAGAGCGCTGTTGAATTCTTGAATCTGATTGGCCAGGACCTGTTGCCTGCTTGTCTATAATAGCAGATCTGACAAAATCACTCAGGCTGCAAGGCAAATCACAGGATTATATAAAAATATTTATTGTATTATACTATCGTCACATACGTTATCGAATTCAGGATGGCGTGTCACCCCACATGATGATTATTTTCCAAGCACAGCATGCCCTGTCATGATTTATTCTTTACTAAATCCCTGCCTAATTTGCAATTGATCCAACTCCTATATTGAGAGCAATGTGTCCAGCCCTCCTTACACAGACAGTAAAGGTTAAAATGCTCAATAACACCACTGGCTAAACTCTCGGTGCTCTCTAGCTGTCGCTCCGTCGTCCTCCAGGGACCCGGAGGCTTTTCTATTTACCATACAAAGTGTGGCCAGCACAGGGCACACAGGCCTCTAACTGCCACTTTCATGTGCTAATGCTTGCTAAGAAGGTGATTTGCATGCATTACCTGTGAGGTTAACCACCAAAAAAGAGGTCTCATTTCATCAGAGCTCAGAGACATCCGATCAGCCCTGGCTTCATATCGCCAGACAAGACGGAGTAACAGAAGCCCACACATGGGAGCCAGGGATCTGCACACAGCCCATAGCTAGTTGACGGAAAATCTAATCATGCTAGCTGGCTCTTGCTCATCTTTCTCTCTATCTGGCTCTCTATCGCAGTCTCTCTCTATCCTCCAGGCCGTCTCCAAATGGCTGTATTTGTCGTGGAAGTCCGCTTCTTTCTCAGAGTTAATTTCTAAACGCTGCCTTATGTGAAACCCAGAGGAATTGGACCTGCAATACCCACAACTCCCACAAGGAAGACAGCCAACAGAGGCAGTACTATAGCATCCTGGACATCCTGAGGATTGTTTAGAAATGAAAGAAAGTAAAAAAAGAAGCCACCAGACGTTTTTGTTTCTATCACTCCATGTTGTTTAAGGGCACTTTCACACCCATTAGTCCACACTGGAGCAAAAATGATGCATGTGTTTTATTTGTTATTTGGCTTGCTGTGGTCCAGAATAAGTCACATTTCTGAAGTAATACAGCTCTATCATTTGGCTAGGCTTTGCAGCTAATCTCAACAAAATATGCTGCCTTCCATCCAGAAAACACAGTACGTTTGTTTTACTTCATGCAGTTGAACTGATTGAGGGTGGAATAATTTTCTCATTGCAAACTGCAACCGCATGACCGACGGTCTGACCTGAGTGAGACTGTGGTGTTCGTACCTGACCAAACAAACCACATCATAGAGGAAAAGACAACATAAAGGCACCATACATTAAGCTAGGTAAAGAAACTACACCTACCCTGCCAGGGACTGGGACATGAGAACAACATATTCTCAAGACTAGAACACCAGATTACCCACACCGCTGTGATTTTCCCTCTCTGCCATAACTACTCGCATGCCCTTTCTGAACTATTCATAATGAGCAACAGGTGTGACATTCAGCATGACAATACTTATAATTACAACAACTACTCATGTCTTCAAAGAATGCATCTTGAAAAAAGCAAACAAAAAAAAAAACCCAAACAAAAAAAAAGCAACCACGACAATGGAATGGTGTGTATTTGTGAGAGCATGGCCTCATCTTTCAAATCAACCTGAACAAAAAGGGGCAATGCAAAATACTCCAATTATTCATTTGGCACATAATTACTGCAGCTGCTAACGTCCTGGGTAGCTCTGAAAATTGTAGAGCTGAATTCTGACGAGCTGCAACGTTGTTATTCCCGCATGAAGACGTTAAAATCTGTTTTGTCTGAGAAAATAAAAACATGTTTTGCACCTCATTTCATGCTCTAGCGCCTGCATGCAACAGATAAAAAGCTTCTCCCAGTAATGAACAACTTGCGTTCTCAAGCTGTCTTAAATCACGTCTTCACACACTTTTAATGCAGGTAGTGTGTTCACCCTGGGAAATTCAACAAGATGTAGTGTTAGTTACATTTAAAATTAGCTAGGCCTTTAGGGGCAGCAGCAGTTGTAGTTATATTTATTCATATAATGGATATAGCAAAGATCTACTCTTTACTAATTAGCATTTAGATACCACCAGGAGCCCTATTCTGAATTTCTGTACAAATCTGCAGACTTCCTGTAAAATCTGATGGTTTCACTAGAAAAGAAATGAAGGGTTTGAAATAAATAAGTCATGGTTAAATCATTTAAAATAAATCAAAGTCAAACATCTAACACATTATTTAGACTAAACAAACAGACTTTTTTCCTTTTTTTTTTACTGTATGCACATCACCTCACTACAGCATTAAGTCAATCAAGGCAATTCAGCTTTAATGCTAATCTTCCAGATTCATTGACTAAGTGATTTGACCTGTGACCTCATATATGACATTCAAGTAACTGAATGCTGTGCTCTACACTACATAATGTTGAGTCTCTTACAGGAAAAATAATCTCTAAAAATGAGGCGTGTCACCACAAACTGAGTCCAGTAGGTCAAAAAATGAAAAGTTATTTTATTCTATACATTTGCTGTAGCCAAAATGTTTAAGGCATCATCATCATCATCTTAACAGAATAATCTTCATAAACATTTCATTTCTATGAAATTTGAAAACAACACTTTCCTCACTGGGTAAGGAAAGTTACAGCCCAGCTTCTTGTAATCAGTTTTTTTTTGTTTTTAATGACACTTGGACATATACCGATAATTTAATGACTTCCCATGCTAATTATGTGCACACTTTGTTTCAAGTACAAAAGAATTTTTTTTTAATGCCTGTGCCAAGATTTGAACTAGGGACGTCAGGCATACCATCCCGCCACCGAGAACATTTCTTTACAGCGTTATATATGGCGAACGTTATTTTTAAATTACATAATACATAATTATCTCCGTAACCGGACATGATAGCTCGAATATTTTTTTTTCCAGATTTTTAAAATTTGAATTTTTCCAAAAATCTTTTTGCTTAAAATGCATTGTCATCGGAGTAGAACATGTCTACCACGTTTCAAGTCGATAGGTTAACGGGAAGTGTGTGAAAAATTGATTACAAAATTTGCACCAGACAAATAGACAGAAACGGTGAGTTGAGTAAAGTGTTGTAATAAAAAGATTGGAAAATCAGCTATAAACTTTGTGATGTGTTAACAGAAAAATTAATGCATAGCACACATTTATTTGGCCTACGAACTACTTTAGACTACATTTTTTTCACTACATTTTCTAGTGGCGCCTCAAATACTGACTTTATTTAGATACTGAATGCAAACAGTATGCAAATATTTGTGACTACATTGAAACAAATTACAGCATTTTTAAAAAAGTTTATTTATTTATGCTTTCTTCAATTTTGCTCTTGTACTTCCACGTAGGACTTTTCCCTAATGGCCTCTAGAAAGTGTAAAATAAGAATTTTACTGTATAGCGTTAAATAATTATTGCCTGTTCCTGTGCATATGACAAACCTAACCTTAAATCTTGACTCATTTAGTGAAATTTGATACAATTAAAATCACTTACCCCAATCCACAGTACTAAGTTGTTGTTTTTTTACAAATTTCTCACTCACTCACTTGCTCACTCATCTTCTGCCATTTAATCCTGTTCAGGGTCGCAGGGGGAAGCTGGAGCCAATCCCAGCTGACTTCGGGTGAGAGGCGGGGTACACCCTGGGCAGGTCACCAATCCACCGCAGGGCGACACCTAGAGACATACTCACATTTACACCTACAGGCCATTTAGAGTAGCCAATTAGCCTAACCCCCTCTGTGCAAGTCTTTGAATTGTGGGAGGAAACCAGAGTACCTGGAGGAAACCCACACAGACACGTGGAGGACATGCAAACTCCACACAGAAAGGTGCCCTGGTTGACCCTGTGGATCAAGCCCAGGACCTTCTTGCTGTGAAGTGACAATGCTAACCACCAAACCACTGCTCTGCCCTTTTACTAATTTCATTGGGGTTAAAAGAGCAGCTCTTGTCAGGCTCAAATCTTATCTGACTGACTGCTTTCAGCATGCAATAGTGTACTTAATGATGATTTCTCTGTACATCCAAAGGTAAAGTTTGGTGTTCTACAAGGCTCTGCTCTAGGACCATATAATCCAGTTATTAATAATCATGGCATTAGCTTGATGACACACAGCTTTTTGTTTCAGCAAAGCCTGATAGAAAACCAAGTTGAAGAATGTATATAGGGTACTGGATAATGAGTAAAGTCCTCCTACTTAATTCCGACAACACAGTATTCCTGTAATACTAGGGCCTAAGAAACACCTAACAGTACGTGAGGAGTCTATTATGATCCACTAGGTCTTAGATCAAAAGGTGCAGGTTCTTTTATATTTATGAGAATAGTGAAAACAATAGTATGGACTTGAGCTCTTTACCTTCAAAGCCCCAGGCTATGGAAAAACCTTCATGTCTTCCTTGTTCAGGATTTAGACACATTCTCATCTTTTAGTGTCTCATCGCAATCCTAATGGTTTAGTGGTTGAAGTAAAGGTGCAGCTCAGGAGACAGTGTTATAGTAAAGTGAAGTTTTTTGATGGTGATGGTGGAGTGGCAGAACGTTGCTGTTCTAGTGTGCTCTTATGTCGTGTTACATTCCAGCTCTCCCTGCATGTTCTATGATTACAATGTACATCCTTTTAAATCCACTCAAGGATAAGAGCATAAATAATGATCTGTCATGTCTGTCTGTAGAGCTGTATGCCAGATCCTGACATACTTCTGTTCCTCTCATCCACTGATTCACCATGATGAATCATGCAGGTATTCTCCCTGCTCATGTTCTGTTCCTCTACCTTGTTCATCCAGAATGTTCTGCACTTGTGACTCACCTTCTGCTGCCATGGATGGTTCTTAATCTATACCATTCTTCTTCTCTAGGCTTCTCTAGGACTTCCCAAAAGAAGTCAATACTTAATATTCCCCTTCTTACATTATAAACCTCACCTTTGTCCTGGAGATCAGCATCTTTTAAGAATCATAGACTCTATCCCAGGACTATGCATGATAAGATTATACCGTATTAGAATTCCATATCCTTTCAACACCATTATGCTTTTTGCCTTTTCTCCATATGACTGGTTTTGTAATGTGATGTATTATCCAACTGTCTCCCAGAATAGTATGGGTTCCCTTTTCAGTACGGTTCCTTTCAAAGTTTCTTCCTCCTGGCATCTCAAGCTGCTTTTTCTTGTTAAGGTTTCTTAAGGCTTGCTGTGGCATCTAGACCTAGGGTTAGAGCTAAGATTTCAATAAAGCTGCACTGTCACAATATATAGTATTAAACTACCAGAAAACAAAATTAACTAAAGTTCAGTTCAATTACCTGCATGCCTATAAAAACTGTTTATTAATTAACTGATATTAGCCAGCTAGCTGACTCGCTTGGCTGAGGTCTGACACCATTGTGTGTAGTTGCATCATGTGTTTTGTGATACGGCCTTAAATAAATTTGAACATGCATCGACTTGCCACTCAGAATAATTCACATGTTGTAGGGGGTACACATCAAAACCAATGTTATGAAATGTCCTTTCACGATCAGCTTGCAGTAGCATTTCTCTATCAGAGAACTCTAAATTCCCAATTCCCCAAATCATACATCCAGCAGCTTGAAAACTGAATGGATTCAGAAGGAATTTTAGGGACGGGAGGGGGTTTTCTTCATCTTCTGAAATGTCAGCATGAGCGTGCACTGACGCTGGTAATCACAAAGGTATTCTGGGCATATCTGTATACGCGCATGGTGGGTTAAGAGGTCAGGATGGAAGGACGAACCCCTGGGAGATGAGAGACGTGCCCCCGATCTGCTTCCTTTATCCCAGCAGGCCACAGACGACCCCTGGGATGTTCAAGTCTGAGCATGTGTGGGGAGAAGAAAGATGGAGGGAGCTAAATTCTCAGAATTCATGGAAGAAGACTAGGCAACTCTGAAAAGTGAGACATACGGAGGCTTCTCTATTTCTGTCTCCGTCTCTTCATCCACCCTGAGCTTATCTGACACTGAGACATACATAATCGCTGCCAAAAATAAAGCAATTACATGAGACGTTTAAATGTGTGCGTGATATTTTTTTTTAAGCCTTGAATCTTAATGATCTTTTTCATTTATTGCTTGATTTCTGCTTACTGTTTCTTTTAAAGCTGGGATAGATTCTACGTAGAACCCATGTGTAGACGATTTCCTTACCCTTATCCTAAAGAAATGCTTTCTGTAGTATCTTCAAGGAAAACAAAAACAGGCAATCCATATTAATGAGGTGCTCCATGTAAATGTTCACTTTCTTTTGCCCAAACTTTTGGTTCTGAGTAATGAAAGCAAGAACTAGCAGAGGCAAGAAAATAAGGGATCAAACAAGTCGGAGAATAAGAAAGCGGGTCTTTTGTGTAGTATTTCCTGCAATTAGAATGCCAAACACTGATAACCCGAGCTCTCCTCTTCATCTGTACTGCCCCTCCTTTTTATTCCTTTCTCTCAACTCTATAGCTCACTCGCGGCTTTATACTTCCTCTCTCATTCTGATCAACGCCTGTCCTCTGAGGGTGTGCGCATTCAAATAAATTGCTGCAGGCTGCTCGAAAAATCACACCTGAAGCCTTCCTCTGCTTCTCTGTGGTTAAATTGTTTTATATTTGCAGAAGAGAGGCATGCCAGCAGTACTTATTTCACAGAAAAGTTCTGGTAGCTCCTGGCAGAATGATCCCAAAATGGCTTTTAATCTAAGTAATTAAGCTGAAATAAAAAAACACGTCTCTTTTCAAGCATGCTTGAGGGAATGTTGCTCATCTTGTAGACCCAAGATCTACAGGTGACCGGGAGAGCAATGATGCCAAGCTTAAGTAATTGAGACCGCAGTTCTAACTGTTGTGCGTCTGTTGTGCGACAGTTCGTATATTTATAGCCAGGTTCACAGATGACGACGCTAGCCTACAACTTGCCAATGGCAACAACAACTAATTATCATTCAAACAGGGCTTCCAAATGAATAACAAGCTACAACAGAGATAAACAGATGCAAAACAACGGTTTCAAAACTTGAAATTCTGAAACGGAAGCCAGATATAAAGGGGAAGAAACCCACAAAACCTTCCTTTTGTTTATTGCACTGTGCATTGCGAGTCCAGGATAATAAAACACACTCTACCCTGAGAGATAGTCCACTTTACTTCTCTATATCTGTATGTAGTCATACATGAAACTGGGACACAAACCTTACCTTCTGTTTATGAGCAGCGAGGTATCCATGCAGTCTCTCGGCACGCTGGAAGGGGATACTGTGCACAGAGAAGCGCACGTCCAGGGTCCTGTCTCGTACTTCTATAAGGCTGAAGATATTGACATCGTCTGTGCCAACAGACAACATCTCGGAGAGGAAGTCCCCCAACAACTCGTACCTGCTCCGTAGACCCCCTCGCTGCTCCATGAACTCTTTTGCGGTGATGTCTGTGGAAAGCACACCAAAAAAAAAAAAAGAACAGTTGTCTGTCAGACCACAAGTGACAGGCTGAAATCTAGCTGAAATATTGCTTTGGAATGATGACAAACTGAATGCAGAAACGTAATTGCAACTCAAGTTCAGCTAGTCTCAGTAGGTCCACTTTCATCCTGGAACTGAAATGGTGCACAGGTATTACATGTAGTTGACTGTATTTGGGCCAATTTTGAACCAGGTTTTGAAATTTCATGGCGAAGCCTAAACTCAACCACCTACATAACTGCTTCAATAGAGCAAGTTTACAGGGTGCTGCCTTTCAGCATATACAGTATGTTACTGCACGTATGCATAATATACCTTTTGTCTATACAATAAAAGTGATATAAAGCTTATTCACAATAGTTTAAAAATAGCATTGGCGAGTTGTAGCGTATATTTATTTTAGCCCTCCCACGCAATATCCTAAGCAGCCATAACTGAACTGCCTGCTGTCTAGTCAAGCACTGAGACACACACGGGAGGAAAAAAAATACATCAAATTAAAGCCCAATGTCATGTTTTATCCAAAGGAGGACCAGCAGGGGTCAGAAGCCTGAGCATCCACAGAATAATGCTCATAAAAAATGCATTCTCACGTTCTGCCCTCCTCAACATGTTCGTCTGTCATTAAGTGAAGTCAGCACCTGGCGATCGCTGTGCTTTCAAACTGAAGCTGACAGACCACATCCAATAATGCAACCTTGTGCAAACACAGCGTTCCCTATCAGCTTGGGGGTGGCTTACTCTTGGTCACACCTCGCATGGCTGGAAAGACATAGCATTATGGACAAACGTACTAAATGGCCTGCTTCTACTGTCTTCACTATAAACAATGCCCAAAAAGGTTAAAAATCTCAGCCTATAACTCTTTATATACTGGTCCAAGCATTCACCAAGATGAGCTGCCAAAACATACTACTAGTTTCCACTGGCCTTCTGTAATTGGGATCTTTCTTTTTTTGTGTATGTGGCTTTAGGAAGCCGGTGACCTGCTTCTCCAGAGGAGGTGTTAGTATGTTAGTCCATGTATCACTCAGAACATCTCCTGGCAGGTTAAATCTTCCTTGAGGCTATTTTTAGGAAGTAACAGAGATTCTCCTGGGACTCTTATTGATGCTTTGCAGTACACAGGCAGGAGAGGACATGTTGGGAGAATTTGGGGGAGGTTCAGAGCTTTAATGTGATCAGGACACTGTCAGCTGCACTCAACCACACTTGTATATACTGTGCTAGCTTGTATATATTATTTCCTGCATACTGTCATAGAGCATTCAACAAAATCTTTCTTAAAGAGGCTTTATATAATGGATAAATATATACCTCCATCTAAAAGCATGGGTGACCAGAGTTATGTACAATCCTTTAGAGAATTCGTTTTTTGTTTGCATCTCAGTTGGGTTCCTTGTGTACGTACTGGAGCATGAATCATGGCAAGTTTGCATGTGGGTGTAAAAGTGTAAGTGAATGAGTGGAAGAAAGTGAGTGCCAGAGTGCTTTCACAGTTTTCACAGCTTTAAATTCCTCCTCTGACTGCTGGCTTAAACAGTGTGCACAGCAAAACAGCACAGTGAAGGTCGCCCAAGCCTGAAGTGTGTCAGTCAGAGACCTGCAAACAGGAAGTGATTAATAGGAATAAAGGTGGTTAAAAAACCCATACTGCTCCCAAGGCAAACTCCCCAGAAACCAGGTCTGATAGCCAGGGATGACCAAACATTCCTTTTCCTTTATTATGGCTCAGGCCATAACCACACAAACCTTTATAAATAATATATTTTTTTAAACTGTTGGTCTATAATGAAAGAACACGGTGTAACAAGTAGTGTTGGCAGGGTCTCTTGTTTGATCCTGAGTTCAGGTGTGTGTAGAATTTCTATTCATGTGTCCATGTTGATTTCCTTTGGGTTCTTCATCTTCGTGCTTTCTCCCAAAAACATGCTAGAAGGTGGACTGGTGTCTGCACTGAGCCTTGTGTAAGACTGGGGTCTCATCCGGCATGTATTCCTGCCTGTATTCCTGGCATAGTCTCTAGAGTCAATGTGAGTCTGAACAGTATAAGGTATTTACTGAAGATAAGTGACAATATGTGGGTGAGAGAACCAAATTTTCAATCGTGGAAAATCTCCAAGACATGTTCAAAAACACAACCAAACCTAGAAGGCAAAAGTGAATTATCATCTATGCTGCTTATTCATTGCGGAATAACACCATGGACAGGTCGTCAACCTATCATGAAGATAAAAGAAGCAGACAGCCATTCACACTCACATTCACACTGGGGGCAATTTAGAGTAGCCAGTGAGGCAACATGTTAACCACTGCACCACGCTGCCATCCAGAGATTAATTAAATATTAAAAAATAATTTAAGGGGAATTCAGGCTGTGGTAGTTGGAGAACAGCGATGATTAAGTGTCAGTTAATGCACCCTTAAGATGGAGTAGGGATTGGATTAAATTGGATTAAACCCACTTAATAAGACCAAATATTTTTCCCAATTTCCCTTATTATCGATCTCTTAAATTTGTACAGGAGCACAGAATTCTTTATCGGAGTAAAGGATGAACATATTCGAGACATTTTTCATGATTTTTTAAAAGACAAAAATGTCAGAAGGTCTACCTAAAATAGCCACGTTTTAGGTAGACCATGGCTCTACACATGATTTATGTGAAGACAATGTGCTTTTCTCTCTCTCTCTCTCTCTCTCTCTCTCTCTCTCTCTCTGTGGGTGTGTGTGTGTGTGTGTATTTGTGTATTTGCTCATCTTCATGCTTGTTTACCACATATTTTCCCTTTCAGACGAACTTACCTGCAAATTTTACAAAAACAAGGCTTTATCTTTATTAAGCAGAATTCCAAAAAAAAGTAGTTCCAATGCAGTAAATATTTGTTTTCAAAATGAGATTTCAAAATGTCAAGGTAGCTGAAATTAAAGGTGCGAATAGGTCCTTCCATTGCACTGAAAGCTGGGATTCAGTTTGTGTTAGGATATGGTTCTAAGAAGGCATGGCAAGTGGGATATGCTCACTATTCGCCTGTAAATGTGAAAGACTCAAGCACTGAAAACTGCTGTCTGAGAACGAAGACTGGCATGTGTGTCTGTATCAAAGTGCATTTACTGGAGGAGAGATACTGCACTTTGGGAAGATTACATCATTTAAGATGCCAATTAGCCATAACATCAAAACCACCTGCCTAATGTAGTGTAGGCCCCCTTTGCTGGCAAAGCAGTTCTGACCTGTTGAGGCATGGACTCCTCAAGACCTCTGAAGGTGTGCTGTGGTATCAAACACAAAGACATTAGCAGCAGATCATTTCAATTCTGCGAGCTGCAAGGTGGGGCCTCCATGGATCAGGCTTGTTTGTCCAGCACGTCCCAAAAATGTTCATTTGGATTGAGATCTGGGGAATTTGGAGACCGAGTCAACGTCTAGATCTCTTTGTCGTGTTCCTCAAACCATTGCTGAACAACATTTGCAGTGTGACAGCGCACATTATCCTGCTACAAGAGGCCACTGCCATTAGGGAATACTGTTTTCATGAAGGGGTGTACTTTGTCGGTCACCATGTTTAGGTAGGTGATACGTGTCAATACCACATGCACATGAATGCCAGGACCCAAGGTTTTCCCAACAGAATACTGCCCAGAGCATCAGACTGCCTCCACCAACTTGCCTTTTTTCCATAGTGCATCCTGGTGACATCTCTTCCCTCAGGAAAGTGATGCTCCCGGACATCCACATGTTGTAAAAGAACACGATTTGTCAGACAAGGCCACCTTCTTTCATTGCTCCATGGTCCAGTTCTGATGCTCACATGCCCATTGCAGGCACTTTAGGTGTGGAAAAGGGATCACCATGGACACTCTGACAGGTCTGTGACTGTGCAGCCCCAAACCCAGCAAATTGTGATGTACTCTTTGTTCTGATACCTTTCTATCATAGCCAGCATTAACCTTTTTCAGCACTTTGTGCTACAGTAGCCCTTTGCTCCCCACACGCGATAATGAGCCGTAGGTATCCATGATCCTGTCACCAGTGCACAGGTTGCCCTTCCTTGGACCACATTTGATGGTTACGATCCAGTGCCTACAAGGAACACCCCAAGTCACTCAGATCTTATCACTTGCCCATTTCTCCTGCTTCCAACGCATCAATTCGAGAACTGATTGTTTACTTGCTGCCTACCATATCCCACCCCATGACAGGTGTCACTGTGAGTCGATATACAATGCTATTCAAGCATCTGACACATATCTATATACAGCAAATCAGTAAAGTGTAAAGCACACACAGAAGGATAAATATGAAAGATGGGATTATTATTATTATTATTATTATTATTATTATTGTTGTTGTTGTTGTCCAGAATTATTCATGCTCCTCAATAAAATAATAAAAAAATATGAAATAGTCATTTTACATGAACATTACTTAAAAATAAGGATAAAAAAACCCTTTCTATACAACTGTGCAGCAATATTACACACACACTCAATTAGTTTTTAAAATAAATAAAAAGATCATTTGCAATAAATAAAAGGGCGTCTTTGAAAATAATTTTATCGGCCTTATTGCTACCTTTGACCCAATGCGAGGTTCCATAATCTTATTTACTTAACGCTGAATTACATATTTTTTAAAAGAAAAAACTGTATAGCGTGTTTATGCATATAGCTCAAAACACCACTCAGTACAAGGTGACATTACGTCGGATTTTTGTTCATTTTATGATGGGGTTAATACAGTAATTCTGGAGTTGGGTGTATAGTATAACTTCACATTTTCTGTCAGTGCTTTCCACTCCCCTTTCTGTTTCTTCCTGCTTTTTTCCCCCAGTAGTCCTTGGTATCATAAACTCCTTCAGCCGTCACCTAATTTCAAGGCTGCTGTTCTGCTGGGAAATGCTCTCCCTACTATTAAAATGCTGATGGTTGTAAAGCCACAAGCCACCCCACTGGCAGCACTTTGGAATTTATTACTCTATCACTTGACATGACCAACATTAAAGCTTGCTCTGATTACAGATCGGACATGCCAGCTGCAACGAAATCAGTGTCATTACTGCAGCTCTGTGTCATCATGGGGCACCTACACCTTAAATCGACTTTACATCGACTCTCCTCAAAAATGATCAGGTTTTATGTCACCTAATTGTATTAAAGTTATGCAGAATTCACAATTAACTTAAATTACAGTGTGATATGAGATCTTTGCCTATTATCATCCATTAGCATACTGTCACTGGCCTAAGAATCACTAATATTTCCAAAGTGTAACTTTCCTGAGAGTGAATAAATGGATATGTTGTGAATGATGCTGGTTTAAGTAGCAGGTCTTATGTTGTTTTTAATGACGGTGAACTAAATAATTCAAATCATTTTATGAATATTTGCTTCTGATTGAGGTGTACCTGCGAGACGAAGTGAGGCAGAGTTGTAGATGGTCTCGTCCCGTAACTCCCGTACATGAACTTTGACTCTGGACACAACATCTGGCCACTCGCCGTCCGACACGCGAACCTGGAACTCGTAGGTGCCAGGAGGAGCATTCTCTTTTATAACCAGAAAACCTGTCCGCTTGTTCAGGATGAAGTAACTGCATGGCCAGAAGAAGGAAACAGGGCATTCATCAAATACTCCCTGATGTGTGGGTACAAAAGTTTGCACACCCTCTTAAGACTAAGTCTATGGTAATACATTTTAGATTTAAAATTCATCACAGTTGCTACATTTATGCCTGGTGTCCTTTCTAGCTTTCAAGACAGAAACCCTGCTTTAGTTTGAAAATATTTCCTGTGGATGAGGTAAAGCGGAGATTTTTGGAAACGATGATGCAGGCATACACATTCACTTCCTGACTGAGTCTTGTCATTCAGGACGTATCCTTCCATGATTCATCACACTTCTATCACATGACCCTTTTTCGGGAGTAAACAAACAGCATCAGCTACCAGTCGACTACCAGTGGTGAATACAACATGGATAAGAACTGACAAGCGTTACAGGCCTTGTTGTCTTTGCCAGCAGCTGATGTGCAGCTAAATTCTGCATTTTATAATGCTACAACTGCTTACAAGGACAGGAGGCATGCATTTTCATGCATTTTCAAGCATGTTAGTATGGCAGAAACACTTGTTTGGACAGAGGCCATTTTTGGTTCAAAACACGTTTTTTTTTTTTTTCAAAACAGTGAGAGCTAGGAGTCTACCAATTGTTCTTTAATGAATTTTCGCCCACCGTTTCTTAGAGAACACTTCGAGTTCTGAGATATTTATGGGCTGACTTGCATGCACTGCATGTGTAAGGTGTACCCACATATTTACAAAGATGTTTAAGCCAAGTGACTGTATGGATCATTTCAAAAGCTTTGGCTTGCAATCTGTGAAGTGGTCCATGGTTGGATTTTACAGGGGCGTTCCCCAGCTCACATTCTAGGGATTGTTGTGGTTACTACAGTAATGTTAGTGACATCATCAACGGACATTGCAAATGCTACATTTTTCATCAATACAACATTTGACTTTGAAATATGAACGCTCGTCAGATGAAAATCACAAGGAAGAAAACATGCCCATGTCACCAGAAGCGTATTTACCAGAATGTACAAATCAACATGAGCCAGCTAGCCAGCTATGAGATGTGCTATAATGTGAGTGTAATGTATAAAGTATAAAGTAACTGGGATCTATTTCCATTAGTGGAGCAAATATAAGCAAAACATTTGGCCATATCGTGTCCAAATGCCAGTTCTCACTATTAATTTCTTGTAGCCTTGTGCCTGTGACCACATCACAGCCGTGCTGATATTCTGCATAACTGCACTCTCGCTTGTGTGATATTGCTAAATTGCTTTGCCTGTCTGGCCAGCATACATACAGTTCAGTCTGAGAGTTTTCCAAACCTAGCCTTGGCTTCCACAGCCTTCTTTATCTGCCAGGGCAAATTGCGAGCTGGTAGCACGGCGATATGTTTTTATAGCGTTTTACTGCTTTATAAGCGTCAATTAGCTTCATTTACAGATCCTCAGTCAGCCACTTAAAGGGGCGCGTGGTTGTTGATGAAGGTCTGAAGAGTTAGAGAATCTATTTTCCCCAGGATTTGTTATTCCTTAGGAAACTTCTTGACCTTCTTGATATGCCCTAATTGTTTTACTTGAAACTTCACATTTGGAAAGGTGTCCGAACGTTTGCACAGGCCGCATTTTTGTACTGTTCTTCTTCTTTGTATTATTATTTTAATTTCATCAAATACAGAGTAACTGTGAATAAGCATTTGCCAAAAAAAAAAAATTAATATAGATTGCTGCAGAGGTTGTGTTTCCTTTTACCTTTAAAAAACAATAAAATATACTATTTGGCCAGGGGTACCCAAACCTTTCCGAACCACCATATATACTTTAACAGGAACAGCTGCACTGCACCTCTGTGTACAAGAAACGAACTTCATTTAACGTTCACGTTAAGCATGAGAATGGGGCGAAATGTGATCTCACTGACTTTCTCCAATTCTGAACATGGCCCATTGCACACGCTGCGTCTGATTAATTGCTTAGTTTGCAACCACATATGCTGTTTAACAACTGAGATAAACTCTTGATAAACTGAGATGAGCTTTTCTTTGCCATCTTTTACTGGTAAAACCGTGACCGCTACAGAGATGTATTCCTTTTCATTCCGTGACATAATAATATCAGGAATCGCAGTGCTTAGAGAGTCATGAAAAAGTACACATCAACCAGAAGAACTCAAAATATAAGTTGATGCCTGAAATCAAAAGAAGCTCTTAACCAGCCTTCACTATTTGGCCTCACATTCATTTCAGAGTAATTCTGCTTCAGTCACTAGAATGCCGGTCTCCTGTGCGGCACAATCTACAATGTTAAGGTCACGTCAACAATTAGAAGTAGAACAGCCTTACACAGGTACCTATTTTTCAAGCAATGCAGTTTCCATATGTAGTAAAAGCAACCGGCTGGCTACTCACTTTTGATTCAAACAATCTAAAAACATACGTATGACAAAATATCCACAAATTTTTTTATTTTTTTTGGAATGGAAGACCCAAGCAAAGTAGCTGCTTAAATTAAGCTGGTCATGCATTAATTATGTGCAGCCCATTACTGTAATTTCCGGACTATAAGCCGCTACTTTTTTCCCACGCTTTGAACCCTGCGGCTTGTACACCAATGCGGCTTATCTATAG
>JAQLOM010000023.1:8417323-8430553 GCA_030068315.1 Chrysichthys thysi
CTCTCACCCGATGTCAGCTGGGCTTGGCGCCAGCTTCCCCCCGCGACCCTGAACAGGATTAAGCGGCAGAAGACGAATGAATAAACGAATAGTGCTTTGAAAGATATGAGCGATTCTCACATCCTGTTGACGTCAGTCCACTGACGTCCTGCTGCAGCAAGGAATCAATTTCAGAAATCTTCTTGTTGCTTTTTTTTTTTCTTCATTCCACGTCTCTGTAAAACATTATCTACACTATCTAATACTCACTGTGTCTCTGTTCCTTCCGCAAAAAGGTCTAAACACGTTTCTCTTCAGACATTATCTAGGATTACACCTGTGTTTTCTCTGTACTTATCTTGAAATGGTTACTTTATTGCATTACTTCTTGGTTTTTAATTTATTTCAATGCACTAAGCTCTGACATTGCCATATTTCTTGGTTTCCTGAACTTATTTCTAAGAGTGTTTAAGTAATAAGTTTAGAAATGACCACTTATGTTTTAAGACTTACTTGTATAATTGTTTAAGCATAAAGTTTAAACTTTTTGACTTGTTCTCACCACTTAGATGACTCTCCCACTTTCCGGTCTTTCTGTTTATGAATTCTTAGTCGGATACTTTGATTTGCCGCGCCTCCAACACCACATGCTGCAAGTCACTCTGGATTAGATTAGAGAGACCGCTTAATGGCCACGCGTAAATGTCAGCGTGTGGTTCTGGGTTGATCAGATGATCCGACTGGTTTAAGATAAGGCAGAACACAGATGCTGAGTGGAGTGATGCACACAGTTATTGTGACAGATCACCTTGCCCTAGGATAAAACACTTTTATCCTGATGAGCATCATCTCTTCCAGGATCCCCCCCACCCCGGGGTTCTACGGGTACATAAAGCCTCAGTAATTGGTCTGATGACAATGCAAACAATGTAAATCATATGCTATGTCCGTAAGAGTCACCAAATCCCATTGAACTGCTAAGAGACACTTTGGAGCAACATGTTTAGACAGCACTCTCTAACATCATAAAGACACCAATTAAGACAATATATTTTTGTAGAATGGCATTCAGTCCAGTTCCAGAGACTTATACAATCTATGCTAAGGCAATTCACTTTCTGTTGTAAACTTTCTGGTGTCGATGTAAAAGATGTCAAAGAACTTTGTAAAAGAACTGAAAAACAGCTCGACTGAAACAACTAACCACTAAACTGAAGCCTATACAAGCCTGCAGAAGCGCAAAATTTAACCTCAATCACTACAGAGCAAAAGGTCTAATAATCTGCATGCCCCTGACACACAGTAGAATAAATCGAACAGATGTAGGATTAATCAGAGCTGCTGGCTAGAGCTGGTTAGAGCTAAATTACTGCATGCAGTCTTGCAGGTCAATATCAATATTTCCCTGCTCAATTCAGAAATGCCGATAACACTGTAAAAGTAGCAGAGATCTTTGTCTGTGTAAATAATGACCATTTTGGAATCTAGTCAGAATCTCGTTAAGTTCATAAATTCGCGAGACATGTGGATTATTTTCTAATTAAAAAAAACCCCACACGAATAATAAGCATTTGGTTAATATCAGTGTGAAAAAGTCCAAGCTCTACAGCTCAACGCTGAAAACTCCATCCTTTCTGAGGTTTATTAACGTAATTTTGAATGAATACTGGTGATATTTCGAAAGCAGCACCGGCACAATCTGAGTACTTGCGTAATCGAACAGATAAAGGATTTCGTTCTGTATATTGTGGAACAAAAAGCTGGTGCTCAGTATGCGGTCAACCCCACGGAGACCATTGCCACTGGCCTGCGGACAGTAAAAGAGCAACAGAGTGGAAAACCTCAAGCACTTTTAGGAACAGTAGGCCTACAGCACCGCTGGGACTTCCCAGAGTCATCTCCACTTACAACCCAAACACACACAAACACACACCCAAACATGCTGCTTTCTGACAGCAGCCATACACATGAGATTTAGGCATTTTGGATTCAATTACAGCAGACACACAGGAGACCAGGCACCATGCTTTAGTCCCAATTTAAGACGGCAGAACAAGCAGCCGCTGTCACTCGAGACGCAACCTCACACAGGGCATAGGCAGATACTCGACAGAGGAAGCTGAGTTTTCTTGCAGTAAATGTACCACCCTGAGACATCGGCTCTAAATTGGCATGGCTTAATATGAAGCGCAGCTTATAAACATGTTAAAGAGAAATGCGTTGAAGAGTTTTTAGAGAAAACGCCCAGAGATAGCATTAAAAAAAAATAAAGAACGTGAGTTGTTCTCGCAGCTGCCTCAATCCTCCAGGTAGTGTCAGATGGTAACATTAATTAGCACTACGTAAACACAATGGATCTTGGTAGATCCTGCTGCGTGCTCCTGCCCAAGCTGATAAAGATTTTTAGCCTGAAAATGAACATGGATATCAATGATATTGGTGTCTAAACCAGAGATGTACTGTATGTAGGGGTAGGCAGCAGATTTTAGGGTCACTAATAAAATAGATTAATAATGTTATGCACGTAATATTACAAATGGTTGATCAACAGCATGTAAATTCTGGGTGGGATATTGAACGCTTGTTTTTTTTTAGCTTTTTCTTTTATAGTCCCTTAAATGCTCCTTATTAACCAACTAAATTTCTGGTACAAACTTTAAAGTCCTAGGTAACACAAAGTAATTACCAAGACAGTGTAATTAAAGTACACTGATATAACGAACATATTTTAGCTTTTAAGCAAACAAGTGTAAAAAACACGAGACGCTTAATTAATAGAACCATAAAGCTGGTAAAAGGTTTCAAGTAAAATGATGGCAAGTACCAAGATGGTTTAATTCATTTAGATTGAAATGCTTGATAGGCTCAAGATATTGCTGCTTAATTATGAATTATTTTTTCATACAACCCATTCTATTAGTTAAGGGCAAAAAAATGGCAAGCAGCAGATTAAAATGTATAAAAATAATGTTACTGTCACTGGCAGCTTAAGCCAAATAACTTGCATGCTCACTGTCAGTATTTTTATGTCTTAAATAGTATAAACTCAGTACGTATTTTCAATTGACATCTTTTTTTACTTAAGTAGTTTTCCAGTTATGAGATATTTTATGTGCCTCAGCGACTTACGTCCCATTTTTAGACCAAAATAACCGCACAATACTTTGGAATTTACAAGGCATATATGATCGATACTCAAAACTTGAGCAATAGAAGTGCCTATAAAAGTTAATATGAGCTCAGAATCTAACTGTCTGTCAATAAATGTTTATCAAATATGACAGCTCTTACTGGACAATAAATGAATATGAATTTTCCAATGACATCATGTCCCAAGGTATTCCCACAGCAATTTACTAATTTTCATTTATAGTTCAGTTTAATGTTGTGGAATGTATAGGAAAAGCAGTTGAACAGTATGAAAAATAATGCAAAAGTTATATTTATTAGCTGCTATAAACAATAGTTTCTTCATTATCCTTCAGTTTTTCAGATTACCAAACGAACAAAAAAAGTGCAGCTCTACGTTCCTGGAGACATTATCTCTCTTAGAGGTATTCGTCTTTATTCGTCTTCTTCCGCTCAATCCTGTTCAGGGTCGCGGGAGGAAGCTGGCGCCAAGCCCAGCTGACATCGGGTGAGAGGCGGGATACGCCCTGGGCAGGTCACCAGTCTAGGGTAACACACAGAGACAGACAACCATTCACATTCACACCTAGGGGCAATTTAGAGTAGCCAATTAGCCTAATCCCCTCTGTGCATGTCTTTGGACTGTGGGAGGAAACCGGAGTACCCGGAGGAAACCCACGCGAACATGCAAACTCTGCACAGAAAGGCACCTGTGCCGAACCTGGGGCTCGAACCCAGGTCCTTCTCGCTGTGAGGCGACAGTGCTAACCACTCAGCCACCGTGCCGCCCTCTTAGAGGTATATAAATATTAAATTGTATTTTTTTGCAGAAAGCTGATTACACACTTTTCTTTGCTAAATGCCAGTGCAAGCTGATGACTTTTTTTTTTTTTTTACAAACTCAAAAGATTCTTTGAATATAAAAATCTTCAACCTTGTCAGGTTGAGGGTCAGCAGGTGTTTGGCAAAACAGATCAATCATTCATGCTTTTCAGAGATATTAAAACATCATGTTTTGATTTCTAATTCTCATTCAAGTTTAAACCCAGTAAAGTGAAACAGGATGAAATCTATTCAAATAGTCTAAGGATAATATCACCTAAGCAACACTGCATTCATTATTAACTGAGCATCAGCTTCACTAGGGATAGCTTCACACACATCTCTATTATTATTATTATTATTATTATTATTATTATTATTATTATTCATCTTCTGCTGCTTAATCCTGTTCAGGGTCGCGGGGGGAAGCAGATGCCAATCCCAGCTGACTTTGGGTGAGTGGCGGGGTACACCCTGGGCAGGTTGCCAATCCACCGCAGGGCGACACACAGAGACAGACAACCATTCACACTCACATTCACATGTACAGACGATTCAGAGCAACCAATCAGCCTAAGCCCCTCAGTGCATGCTTTTGGAATGTGGCAGGAAACCAGAATACCCAGAGGAAACCCACACGGACACAGAGAGAACATGCAAACCCCATACAGATAGGTGCCCATGTCTACCCCAGGGATCGACCCCAGGACCTTCTTGCTGTGAGGTGACAGTGCTAACCACCACACCACTGTGACACCCCTACTATTATTATTATTATTATTATTATACATTTCACTGAACTCTGTTTTTTTTATAAATTGAAAGAAATAGCATTGTTTTTTTTAATACTCCCTATTTTTATAATCAAAAAGACTTGAAAGAATTTAATGTTGCTTTTCATCTAAACACCTTCTGAGACTAACAGGTTCATTCAGAGTGGGAGTTTGGCAGCACCTTCAGAACTCACGTCAAATATAATGCCAATCCTTCAAAATAGGTACAGGTTCAGCTGTCTAAATACCATAATGGACCTTTGTATAATTGGAAAAGTAGGAATCTCACTTTCTGTGGTGCTTAATTCATAGTTTAAAGTCATGTGTAATGACTGGGGCATTCATTAAACAGCTTCACTGGGACAGTATGTTGCTGACCTACTGTATTTTTAATTAATATCTAGATTTACTGTTGCTGTTCATGGAACACGACCATTAATCAATAGGTTACACGGAGCAAGCAGCAGTGCTATCAAAGTACAAATGAATGCATAGTCATGATTACACTACTGTAATTGTCTGGGATTTACCAGCAAAACCACCGGTTTACTATGACAAAGTGATTTTGAGAATGAACTTGATTGTGTGAGAGACCAGGCTGTCAGGCTGTCAAAAAAATGATTTGGTCCTTATGATAATTGATATAATAAATGGAATAGTCAGAATGAGTGTGCTAGGGCTCCCATGGTGGAAGATCACACACTCCTGGGAGATCATACATTTGGATCTATAGTCACCCATGGCCAGCAGTCTAAGAGAGAGTAATTGGCCAGGCTCCCATGGTGGGAGAGATTGATATAACTTTTGTCCCCTGTTATTCCGAGCAAACTGTGGGTGTTTGTGAGGTCACGTATGCAGAAGATGGTAGATGGTAGCTCTTTTTTTCTAAGTGCGTTCTAGTGATGTAGCTTGAGTAGCAGTTTGGGGACGATGTGGCAGCTGGCTTGACGTGCCTTTAAGGAAGCATGTGGCGGCCTTCGCTACCCTGTGTTGGGAAGTGATGTTTGAGAGGGAGAGCTAGAATTGGATGGAAATGGTCAAATAACCAAAATGACCAATTGGCCAAGACAAATTAAAAACAAAACAAAAAAAACCCATCAGTGTAGTAGTGGTTCAGTGGTTCTCCATTCATAGCTCTTAGTAAGAAACTTTAATCCCTGAGGACAGTCTTGATAACCCACTGTAAGTTTAAAAAATACCTTGATTTCTTGTGCTTTTCATGACATCATCATTAGCCTTACAGTTAGCACCACTGACACCAGCACTCTCAAATCAGAGCAAACCCTAGAGGAATATAACTCCAGTTTAATAACAAATGAGACCTCGGAGACAATGAGATAAAAACATGGCTGCATGAAACAACGTGTAAAAAGCAGGAGCCAAACTAATGCACGTTTTTTACACTTCTAACCTTTTCTCCTTTTCTGTCATATCTTGCACTTGCATTTGTCAGGCTGGAGTGTCCCAGACACAATACCTGTGAGCAGTGACAAGTTTCACCCACATTTTTACCTGACATATAAATATGTTGTTGTCAGAATTACATCCAGTGGATGTTCTGTGTTCAGGACACACTGTTGCGCAATTGAGTGAGTGAGTAAAGTAGAGTATATAATATTGCTGCTGTTGTCATTGTGTTCAGGAGCATCTCTATCCATTACAGAATTAATCATTTAACTTAAATTATCATGCGTCTTTTTCTTCACACATTTCCGTGAGAAAACACATAAACATGTTAAAACAACTGTTGACACAATTGGTGACAAACCTCACCTATAACTGCATTTTTAACCCACAGATAATTACAAATTATATTACATATAATTACATTACATTATATTACAGATAAGTTTGGGATAACACAACAAATATCCTATACACCAATATTCTGCATGAGCCATGTCCAATTTTGGAAATCTGAAAATCATACCCATTTTACATATAACTACTATTAAATACAAAGAATAGAAAATGTCGACAAACCTCTGTTAAAACTGCACCTTTGTAATGTTAAAAATATATATTTTGATATTAATATTGGGATAACATTAAGATTTTGCAACCAACAAAATTCAAGTGAAAAACAAACAAAAAGCATAATATTTTAAGGGGGAAAAAATCAAAACACTTACAGCATAACCTTTTTGCCCAAGCATGCACAGCTTTTTATAATGATACATGGAACTGTGCTTAGAATGAACCAATCACATTCAAACTCATATTGAAAAGTAATTACCTTGCAGCTGTCATCAAGGAAATGGTTCTTATTAAGAATAATGAAGAATTTCCAAAACATTAGATGTACCATGCACCTCTGTTACAGTCATCATCAACAAGTAGACAAAATAGATTAGCACAGTGACACTTCCAAAAGCAGTATGTCTTTCCAAAGCTGACAAAAAGATATGAAGAAAACTTATCAGGGAAGCTACCGCAAGACCTACAGCAACATTACAAGAGCTGCATATGATAACAATATCTTGTATTCTTAATATGTCCAGGCTATGGATGCCTAAATGGAAGCCTTTCTCATAAAAAAAAAAAAAAAAGAATATCCAAGTTTGCCTAAATCACCTCCAAACCATGAAAAATGTGGGTTTTTTTGTTCGATAAGCCCAAGGCTAATTCTAAAAGATAAGTTTAACGAAAAAACAAGACAAATAGACAGTGAAGCATGGTGGTGGCAGCATCCTGCTTTGAGGATACTTCTCTTCATGTAGGACTGGGACTCTACTCAAGATAGGGGGAATCCTGGATAGCTCCAAATGCCAATATCTAAAACCTGCAGGCCTCTGTTAGTCAGGTGAAAATTTTTACCTTCCAGCATGACAACAACCCAAAGCAGGAATAGAAATTAGAGCTCCAAATTAGGGGTCCCCAACCTTTTTTGCGTCACGGACCGGTTTTACGTCAGAATATTTTGCACGGACCGCAGGGTGGTGGTGGTTGTTTTGTTTGCGATGTAAACGGACGGATCGGGGGGTGGGGGTGTTTGGTTTGCGATGTAGACGGACAGACCAGGGGGGCGCACAGTGTTGCGATGGAACCGCTACTTTACCTGAGTCACATGCAGTAGTGCGACCAGAGTGGAATTTTTCAAAATAAGAGACCCAGGAAACTAATGAAAATAAAATAACTACAAATTTCAGAAAGATTATTATTGTTTTTCCAAAAGACCCACGGACCGGTACCAGTCCGCGGCCTGGTGGTTGGGGACCCCTGCTCTAAATGGCCAGAATCCTCATCTAAATCCCATTAAAAACCTGGAGCATTTTTGCAAGAAATAGTGGAATAAAATTGCCAAATCAATATGTGATAAGATGGTAGATTCTTACCCCAAAAAGACTGAGTGCTGTATTACAAGCAAAGGGTGATTTAAAACCAGATATGCTTAGAGATGTGCACACAAATGCAACCAGTTCGTTTTCTTTTTTTCCTAAAACATTTATTTTTGTTTTTCACTTAACAGATCTGGCATAGTTTATTTGGGTTTCTGAGTTACTACTATCCTGGTACGTATCCAATAAAATTTCAAATATACAAGAATATAGAGGATCAAAAAGTAAAGGCGATTATAAAATTACGTGATAACCCAGGAAGCAAAAGTTAGCCCTCCCCCCCAAACAAATCCTGTTAACATTGTTTTGGGACATGAAGGCGGCTATTCTGGTCCATTTCCAATTGCATGGGCAAACATATAGACCACATGCTATGTGTAGGGTGGCATATCTCTGCTAGGGTCGCCAAAAGAAATGCACTTTATTTCATTTAAAAAAAACATCCAGTGCTCATGGTCTTTTTTTTTTTTTTGCCATTCTTCAGTGCTGGAAAATTATATGGGCACTATCATTAATTTGGTCTGTATTCTGCTAATGGAAAATGACTTATTTTTATCAAGAGCCCTGTTTTTTGTGTTTCCTCTGGTGTTTCATGGGGCATAGGGGTAGCTAATACAAAATAAGACTTTATTTTGCATTTTACATGCATTACAGTTTTCATGTGAACAATTTTGTCTATTATTATTGTTATCGCTATTGCTATTATTATTATTATTATTATTATTATTATTATTATTATTATTATGTCAACTATTATTTCAATTCACACAATACAAAAACCGTGAAAGCTTTTTCCCCCCAACAACACATGGCACAGTATTTGATAATCATTTTACACCATGAAAACTGTCAGGCCACTGCTATAAAATCTCAGGAAAAAAAACCCCCAGCTAAATTTGGTCTCTCTCATAATTTCATTTAGCTTACAAGACAGCATGCTGTTCAGAATCCCCAAGAATAACGACACTGACATCAGGACCTGTTATGGTTGCTGCGGATTTGAATCGCATTCTGAACCTAATGAGAATTTGACATTGAGAGCAGGGCTTAAAAAAAATCATCACGCACTTATCCGCTCTTTTTATCTAATGTGTCTAATCTGGTGACAGAGAACGCTTACTGGTTAGGTGCGTGATGCCATATTCTTACACACAAATGGAGAAGGAAGGCAAATAAAACAGCAAGAGGCACTAGGCATTATTTGGAATTATTTCTAAAGTTCCCAAGAGGCCGGCAAACTGCTTTTAAAAACCCATCGGCATATCACGCAAACAAATTTGTGAATTGTCACTTTATCACACACACAACCCCCTGCATTAAAAGTGCAGATTATCTTTTGCAGCCTTGAAATGCATTTCCTTAAATATGCTGCAAATCCAGCTTAGCGCTCTCCGAAATGTGGCAGGTCTGCGTATGCTGCCTCGCGCCCCGACAGCATAAGAGAAAGAGAAAAGCATCCCGAGCAGATACAGATAGGGGGGGAAAGAGAGGGAGTGTGAACAGGCATATAGCCAGAGGTCTTGAGTTGCTCCTCTGTTCTGGGAATATTGCATGGCGCTGGACCAGCTAACACACTAAGGCAGCTGCAGCTGAGGACTCGGGCTATCATTGTGCTGTCAAAGCCTTACAGCTTACCAAGGGTAATATCACATACACACACACACACACACACACACACACACACACACACAAACACACACACTACATCTGTATACACTATCTGCATTCCTTTACCAATCTTATCCACCATGGTCCTTACTCGCGGTGTCTGTGTGAAAAAGAGAACGTGATCAAATAGCAAGAGTATCATCAGCCTCAAGGAATCCCAGCTTCCCCCAGGGTCCCAAAAAGTACTGAAACAGTGGATGTTGGGAAATCAGGAGTACATGTGGAGCCAGAGAGTGTGCGAAATGTTAAAAATTGAAATGATAATAAAAAAAAATACACACTGGAATAAAACAAGCAGGGAAGCTGAGGCTCAGCAGAGTGCTGAGTGCAGCCAAGAGGTTGTTGTTTCATATCCTTGTGTTTTTATGATTTTTTTTCTCCCCACTCTCTAACTCAAAGGCAGTGTCTCCTTTGGGGCAGTCAGAAGGGAAAGCAAAGTGTGGACACTCACACACTCACACGCTCTCTCTCTCTCTCGCACACGTGCGCTCTTGCTCTCTGCCCCACAGCAGTCAACCCATATAACTGTCAGTGAGATGTACTATTGTGTCCCATTCAGCCTTACAGATGCTAATTCTACCATTAGTCTCAATAAGAGTTTAGCCTCTAGCAGAACAGTTTGAGGCATAGACATGTGGAATGATGCAATGGAGTTATTGGGACTGGGGTTGTAATGAGACATCTAGAGGCTACAGGTCAGAGAAAACTCTGCCAAGCACAATCCCCAGGCAGAGCCCCTAGCATTAGAGATGGACGGACGTCAGACCGCCCTCCCATGATGAAAGGTTATGTGGTTTTAGTGTTTTACCCAAGCTATCGATGCTTTTCTGACTGTGGTCTAACTGCCATGGAATCCTTAATGATGCCCAGAAAGGATTTGAAGGCACGGGTAGGTGATTCAATTGCATGAAAAATTTCTGCTTCTTCCTACCTGGAACACTTTTCTGCTGAAGTACAGAATGTTTCGAGAGACACATCTGATGCAGCGACCTAGCCTCCCAATCTAGTTCACTCTCTAAATTAAAGATGTAATTGTTAGATTGGGGCGGATATCTCAGGTCACAGGCTATGGTAACATTTTATTCTGTACGGGAAGTCGATCAAGACTCAGGAAGACAGATGTGATGTGATTAAATTGGAGGTATTAAATCTTTAGTAGCAGCACAGTATGGCTGGAACAAGTAGTCCAGCAGAAGTGCCACGGAGTGTGGTTCACTTTAAATGGAAATAAAACCTGATTACTCATTCGTTAATGTATGGTTAAAATGTGTGTTATTTTTAATTGAGCCATAGTAATGTCTTGCTAGTATTGCAACAGCATGATTTTGAATAGCACTAAATTCACATAAACATTTGCGTTTACAGACATGCATTCAGTTCCTGGTCAATGGGTTTTGGTTTAATGGAAAAAAAAAATGTCCATACAAACTGGCCCCTATAGTGATGTGCGTTTTTAATCCCACTCCTGTCATGCTCATGAAGGAATTCTGGCCAATATCTCCCATTCCTCACCCAACCGCACGTTCTAGCATCGTTATTTTGATTTGTACCTGTCCTGCAATATTTTCTCGTGAACCTATTTGGCTCCATTTCTTTCATTCAGACATTTTCAATAACTGCTTTATTGTGGCCAGGATCATGGTGGATCTGGAGCGTATCCCAGGTCCTCTAGGTGCTACTGTAAGTGGACACACACCCTGGAAAGGAGGCTGGTCCCTCGCAAGACACTATGCACACACATTTCCCCTCACTAGAGGGCAATTCAACTCAGAAAATCTACCACCTGGCATGAGAACCTGAAGAAAACACAAATGGACTCAGGGAGAACATGCACAGATGGAAACCTGAGCTCAGGATCAAGCTGGATCTGTGCGGCAGTAATGATACCTGCTGCATCACCACGCTATCTGGTTCTATTAATCAAAATATAAACAAGTCAATAATTTAATGCAAACCTTCCCTAATCAGAATATGATATTTGCAAAATATTAATGAACGAATGTGGTAAAGGCAAACTGCCTTGTCCGATTTACTACTATCTTAATAAACCTGGCCTTTCTTTGTCCCACAGGCTGACTATCTGAATGGCTGCTCCCACCCACAGGAGAGTAAAAATCTCCAGATCCTACTGTCAAAAGAAAAGAAAAGGAAAAAAAAAGAAAAGAATGAATGAATGAATAAGTAAATAAATAAATAATAGGCCATCAACTTCCATAAATTGTCTATGTACACCAGTAAGATTTCATTAAACTTCAGGACTGAAAACCACAGATCTCTTAGACACTGGAACTATGGCAACATTCATTCATTCATTCATTCATTCATTTATGCTGCATATTTTCAGCTCCCTCAAACTTAGATAACTGTAGCATGCAGGACAACACCTGCTAAATAAGGGAGCGTTTCAGTTTTTTTCTTTAAGCTTCATATACATCAAATTTTCATGTAATTTCGAGCTATATGAAGCTTAATTGAAGCATGCCTTATGCAAACAGCATATAAATCAGACTTTGTGACCAAGCAGGAATGTGCATTCATGCTGCTGAATCTGATTCATCAGCGCAATGCAGATTCGTTCATTCATCCGTCTGTGCTCATTTCTGGGCATTTTTTTTTTATACATAAGGGCCATTGGGTTTGCTGTAAACCAAGCTAAACTATGCATCATAAGATGATAAAATTAACACAGAACTACTTATTAAGAAAAATCTGATTACAGCTTTCACTAATGATTGGCATTACCAAGCATTTCCTTTTGTTTGTTTCCTCTCAGGCCCAAGTCCTAGATAATGGACAGAGACTACTGAGATCAGGGTTATAATATAATTGTATGCAATTTGTTTGAGCTGTCCACAGTCCTAAGACATCATTTAATAAAACCATTTTAGTGACAAGAAGATAAAAGAAAGAGCAAGAGGGGCTGGAGCTCCAGACAAAGTGATGACAGATGAGGAAAATATCGATGCAATGAGATAAAATGCTTAAAGATGAGCAACAAAAATCCCCAACAACAAACAAACAAAAGAATAAGGACAGCCAACTGACTTTGTCTGCTGTAGGTCATGTGAACCCCCTGAACTTTAAAACAATGCCTTCGTTGAGCCGAGAGAGAATACAAATAGAGCCGAGCGCTGTGCTAGCACACTGCGCGTTCTGCTCTGTAATCTCAGCGTGTAGGAGCTAAATTACACTGTTCACCTCGTCGAGTACAGAATTGTGTTTCTTGACATGCGACTGAAAGCAATGAGAAGTCCTCACGGACACACCCGTGGTTTATTTATTACCTCTTCTTTCTTGGTCTTTATCTATCTATCTCTAGGCTACATCACACTCCATCCAGCACAGTCACAGTACATTCCTCTTTCCTGTGTTTGCCTCGTACCCAATGAGGCATTCTACACACTTCCTTGAACTGTGATCTCAAGTTCATAGATGTACGCATGGGTGTGTTTGTGTGTGCGTGTGTGTGTGTGTGTGTGTGTGTGTGTGTGTGTGTGTGTGTGTGTGTGTGTGTGTGTGTG
>JAQLOM010000023.1:8587642-8606413 GCA_030068315.1 Chrysichthys thysi
AATACAAATACAAATACTTTCCCCCCCTCAACAAATACAAATACAGATACAAATACCGGCTGCGTCCTACACCCCTATTACATATAATACATCATAGCAAGAAGGTCCTGGGTTCGATATCCAGGGTCGACCTGGGCACCTTTCTGTGTGGAATTTGGACGTTCTCCCTGTGTCTGCTTGGGTTCCCTCTGGGTACTCCGTTTCCTCCCACAGTCCAGTGGCGTGCACAGAGGGGATTAGGCTGATTGGCGACTCTAAATTGCCCGTAGGTGTGAACGTGAGCGTGAATGGTCGTCTGTCTCTGTATGTTGGCCCTGCGGTGGATTGGCGACCTGCCCGAAGTGTACCCTGCCTCTTTCTCAAAGTCAGCTGGGATTGGCTCCAGCTTCCCGCAGCAACCCTGAACAGGATTAAGTGGCAGAAGGTGAGAGTTAAAAATACATATATTTGGGAAGTCCTGTGAACCATTGGTGCCATTTTGGGCAGTCTCAATAGCCACACCCGCTCAGAGCCATACGCTTCCCCACCAGTAGACTCGGTATGCTCAGTCACTCCAGAATACTCTATACTAGGGCAGCAATTTTTCATTGGTTGGTTTTACTTCCTGGTTCTCAAAGTACATAGGATGCTTCTCATTTCTTAAATGGACTACTTGTATTCAGTGTTATCATTTCTGTTATTTCTGTTTTGAAATGATGTCCTTGTACTCCTAGTAGCATTGCTTACATTTGTCATTATAGTGAAATAGTATATTGTCTTTCAGGTTTCTTCATTATTACTATATTTACATAAAGTCTTTGTACAAATTATATAAAATTTGTATTTTTTTTTTACCTTCGTAGCTGTGTGTATATGACAGAAATTATATTTTGTAGCCTTTTTAATGTCACAGACATTCACCTTTGGGAACTCTTGCAGACATCCACTGTAAGGTACTACCATCCCGAGTGCAGGATCCGTAATAAGAACCTGGAAGTGTTGTTTCCACGCTTCTTAGCTCTGCCCTTCAATGAAGCAGAGAAAACTAATCTAGAAAAGGGAATGAAAGCATTTACCAAATGAGATGTAAATATCACTTACTCACTGAAATGTTACTTTAAAACAACTCATCGATGACATTTCCCTGCTGCATTAAGGGCATAACGGCTTTGCCTAAACAGGGCAGTGATTACGCACTAAATTTTCCGCAAGTACTACCTTTTTTCCCACGTTTAAACAACATGACACAAAATTCTACTCCTCACATGATTTCACTATTTTTAAAGCAAGGCATATTAACGGACTTTCATTTAAGAATATTATTTATACCCATGGTTTATTTAATTCTAGTATATATCCTATTATTTTGTAGTATTTAGTACCGTTTAACAGTATTATTTAATATCTTGGTTGCTGAGTCCTTTGCTTACTGGATAAACATATGATCACATTTATGAATTTTCCGTTATGAAATTTATAATTAAGATTTCAGGACTTGGGTCCAGACTTTTAAACGGCGTTTGACCCAATTCTACACCAAATTGTATTTGTGATAAAAATTTGTGCCCCTTATCAAGCAGCGGCTAAATGCAGTTTACGCAAAAAGTATGGGAATTGGCACGCTGACGAGACAATTGAACTTGATAGTAAATCTTCACAGGCTGGTTGCCATGGTATGGTATTACAGAACAACACCACAGTATATAGTAAGTACCAGTGAAGTAATTTAAACTTGAGATTGAAGTAAAAGCATATTGGAAATATTTGTCAAATCCAGCAGGCATCAGTGGATGATAATGTAAGATCTTGCCTCTGGAGCCTCGAATATGAGGTGTCAGTGCCATAGTTAGCAACTCCTGGGCAACTCACAGACAAACAAAGCCACTTGCACTCAAGGCTGAGTGAAGCTCAAGCATCCACAGCTGGGAAACAATTATCACTCCCACTCACCCCAGCTGGCAGATCGTTTGGGTGAGAATAAAAAAGCAGCACACCTTTTTAAGAAGAGTGAAGTGCTGCTGCAAACACTATACTAAATTACCACACGCTAACAGTCTCTTTCCATCTCCTTTACAACATCACCAGACATTCCCTGCCCTCTAGCCTGACACTAAGAAAGCACAGTTGTGTTTCTGATGCAAAAGATCTAGTTTCCCCACTGATTCAGGAGACAAATTATTTCCGATTACATGAGAAAAAAAAAATCACCTACTTTAAAAACTTCTGGGCGTATATTTTGACAGTACGTAAATTTGACAGCGTATAATTTTAAGAGTAAAGATGACAGAAAAATGATGGCAATAACTTTTAACGTTTAATCCTCATAGTCCTTAAGGGACCAAAAATTTTTCTTTAGTAAAAAAAAGACTTACTTAAAGAAAAAAGATTCTATGCGATAAAACAAACAATAAAGGCATTAGCACTGTAGTCTCTTTTTAATTAAAGATTCATTTCTTTCAAAAATCATTTTACTTTCTGATGAAGAAACACACACATCCATTAAGGGTCCCTCTAGATGAGAGGTCGTCAAATGCATAAACCTGCTACAGATGATGGGGCTAATTTAGTCATATGCATTTATATAATTTATTTAGCTGAAAGCAACTCATCGCACCAGACGAGACTAACTACAAGGCAAGAGACATCCGATTTTTAAGAGGAAAGGAGCTTTATTTTCTAAGGTGAAGTTAATGTGGTCTTTCATTTTATTTATCCTCCCAGGTCTGATTAGCAAATTGATGGCTTCAGTGACTTCAACGTTGATTACTGGAAACAGTGTTTAAAAGATGACTGGACAGAGTAGTATGCTTTTATTCCATTAAAGGTCTGTTAAAAGTCCTAGATTTTACCTTCCCTCTAAGAGTGTAGGACCACTTCATAACAGTTATAATTTTTTAATGGTAGTCTTATTAACAGGTTGACTTCCTCTCAGAGCCACTAGACTTTTCTAAGGCTTAAAATAAAAATCATATAATTTAAGCTCTGGCAACCAGCACATAGGCCTCATCAAAAACATAATAAGCGACAGACCCAGGTGTTATTTGTTTTGAACTATTCATTCTGAGTCATTTACTGCTCACAGCATTAGCAATTAAGCTCTTTATTAAGTTCTCTGAAATTTAAAATAAATTGTTGTTTCCACCTGAGAGCTCAATCAGTGCATGATTTTGATGTTTTGCACCAGTAATCCTCCATATGGTTCCTGTATTAGTTTCGTGACAAATAACTTGATCAATTGTTGTCATGACAACTAGATAACATTACATGCAAGCCCTTGACCTTACCTTTTCAGCAAGCTGGTGCTGAAAATTTGACGGGCTAAAAACATTTATTTTGTTTGTGCATATGTGTGTGTGTTGGAAAAGTTCAGACTGCAGCACCTTGTGGATAACAAAAGGATGCAAGTGCTGAAGCTCTCTCTATGCTATTTGGGATTGTGGTTCAACTGAAACCTTTTCACACAATCACAATAAGTAAAATCCTCCTAACTCAGAGCTGAGGTTTGAGCCCGCTGCCATGCTCACTGGCTTGGATCGTTTTTAGACTTTCCCTTGTTGTAGCCGCCAGTGTCAGAGGTGAACCCATGCAACAGATGCCTAATCAATGCAGCACATTTAGCTTTATTGCTATTACAGTAATTACTCAATCTAGCTTAATCTATAGACCTGAAATCTGGTTCATAAATATCACATGGAGAAAATATCACTAGATGTGTTGACCCCAAAATGTCTTAGAGAGAATAATCAGTAATCCAATTGGGCAGATTTGATATCTATTTCTATAGTATACAGTTATAGAGTTGTTTGTTGTTGTTTTTTGTTTTTTTTTAATAAATATCACACTAACCGGTGTCACCCACATGAGGATGTGTTTCCTTTTGAGTCTGGCACCTCTCAAGGATTCTTCCTCATTTATCGCAGGGAGTTTTTCAGGGATAAATTAAAAGTGTTTTATTTAAATGACACATCCAGATTTCTGTAAAGATGCTTTGTGACGATGTCCATTGTTAAAAGGTGAAAGGTTAGCAAGAACCGTCCAATAATCTGAAAACTATGAAATACAAATAAAATACAAGTGACTCAGAAACAGAGTATGTGAACGAACAAAAGTGTTTGGGAAGTGTAGATGAAAGTCTGGAGTCTTTAAAGTGTCATTAAATGAGGACATGATTGATCTCAGGTGAACTGGAAGTGGGGTAGTATTTGGGAGATGGGGACCTCTGGTGGAGTGGAGTAGCATTGTATGGCGAGCTAATTAAAAACGCAAATTAAAATCATTAGTTAAAATGAAAAGCTCACCACGCTTACACTACAAGTGAAAAGTTTGGACACACTAAATTTAATGTCTGGTTTAATGTCTGGTAAAGGCAAAATTATATAGAGTTAGTCTGTTTTTAACTTTACTTCAGAATCAAGGTGTATTTTAAGCAAGTAGCATCTACTTTAAACATTTTTTAACTTAAAATTAAAATTACATTTTTTAAATTAAATTTGGTTACCTAAATAAGCACTTTTCTTCATTTAGAATTTGCAAGAGGTTCAATCACTTTGTTTAAAACAGATGATGCAACTGAGTCCAACTTTTCACTGGCAGGAGTGAAAAAAGTACAGTGCTGAAAAATTATACTTAAGATGAACATATAAATGTTTCAAAAATGTTCCTCTGCAAAATGTGGAAGTTTTCAATCAACAATGTACTCAAGTGAAAATAAAAAGGTGCTATTCAAGCAAATGTTTTTAACTGAGGAAATGACCGGATGCTAAAATGAGCCCATTTGATTGACATAGCATAGCAAGACCTTGTAATTAAATAAGAATACAAATATTCAATAATACTTAAGTAAAGTACAAATGCAACAAAATAATACATACGCATAGTTACAAAGTATAATTACTCAATTATTTCCGTCCCTGTTGCCTGTTTGTATACGCCTCTTTTCATAATCCTAATCTATCAATCAATCAATCAATCCAACTTTATTTATATAGCACATTTTTAACAACAAAAGTTGACCAAAGTGCTTCACAACATAAAAACAGCAAGAGCTAAACATATCTACACCTGCTGGTTACACGCATGGGCTAAAAACATTTATTTTGTTTGTGCATATGTGCGTGTACACATGCTCGAGACTTAATTTGGCTTCCTGCACATTTTAGTGCTCCTAACTCACCTGATTTAACTTGAACCAGATTAAACAAAGTGAATTTAGAGGTGGAGCAACTGTGTGTGGGAAAAATGTGCAGGATGGGGATTCTCCAGAAGGAGGATTGGGAAGCACTGATCTACAACATTAATCTCCATACACAATTCAAGGACAATAAAAACCACTGAAGGTTTGCTGGTGCAATAGGCACCATCTTACAGGATATTTATTTCTGTCTTTCTGTGGATTATACTCTTTTTGTCATGTGGGCCAGGCCAAAAGTCTACATCTTTGCTTTTACTCAATATGTATGTATTTTACTCAACGCGTATCTATTTAAGCTATACTTATGTATTGTATTTGTCTCTGCACGTGATTTGATGTGTTTGTAAAAAGAGTAAACATATGATTTCTCAAGCTGGTGGAGAGAGATGGACATCCGCAGAGACACGAATATTCAGTTAAATGTGATTACTGCCCATTCCCAAATAACCAGAACTGTAGCCTGTTACTAAGTGCAACTGATTTGGGGGAAATTCTCAAAGAAAAAGGTATAAAGCAGTGTGAGGGAAGGAGAAAAGGGTGGAGAAGCCTCATGAAATAACAACTTTATGTTTTGGGGGAAAAATATCACTTGCACAGTTAAAAATGGCTCTATGTGGCAGAAAATAGAAAAGGTGAGATAAAACAAGCTGAGTGAGAAAGGCCTGCATACCTCAGATGTGTTACTGAAAGGGACAATATACATGAATAATCGCATGAGATTTTGAGTTTAATCATTTGGCAACATTTGCTATTTTTGCACTTTTTCAAACAACAAAAAACATTTCCCGAAGTGCAATTGTTTCAGAAAGCATTGGTTTGTAAAAACATTGGCACCTCTAAAATTACTATATTTATTTTAATATGCACTCACTTGCACTGTTGCTCATTCAAGCAATAAATGAAAAGTTGAAGATTAGAAAAAGCTGAAATAGGAGTAGAGCTCGGTGTGGATTGAACCAATCTGGCCATTCTTCGCTGACCTCACTCATCAACAAGGCATTTCTACTCCCAGAACTGCAGTTTACTCAATGTTTTTTTTTTTTTTTTTTTGCTGATTTTATACATTTGCTCTTGTCATATTATTGGCTGATAAAGGGGCAGATGCATAGGGGTTCCTGTTCAGCACTGAGCAACTCTCTGTAATGTCTAACAACACTGGACACATTCATATAGACGAAATGTAAGCATTCCTCCATGCACAATGTTTCAAATAACTTTAAAAATGCATAAGGTCATCATCTTGTTGAAATATCCATCAAACATGTATTTGGATTGTGGGAGGAAACCAGAATCCCCAGAGGAAACCTACACAGAAATGCGTAAGGGTCGAGCCGGCTCAAAGGCAATAGTGCTAACCACTACACCACCGTGCTGCGCAGCCTTTCCCATTCACAATCCACTTTTAATCAAGCATAAACTCTTAACCAACCATCAATCAATTAATCATCCAGCCACAGTCATAATCATGCGTTGATTCCTGGAGGCGGTGGCCTGTTCCAGCCCAAGTAAGGTCTTCAGTTTAGCACCCCATAACCATTCACAGCCACAGGCAATTTACAGTATCCAATCCACATGTCTTTAGATTGTGGGAGGAAACCAGAGCACCCGAGGAACCCCACAGAGGCACAGGGAGACGTTTCAAACTCCAAGCAGAAAGGTATCCAGGGACCAAACCTGGGACCTTCTTGTTGGGAGGCAACAGTGCTAACCACTGCAACATCAGGTATTATGAATTCCTCAGTTTTGTCATTTCTGTTTCAGCTTTGATTCTTTGCCTAGGTCAGCCTGTTTGGAAAATCTCCTGACTCATGTATTGGTGTTTAAGCATTGTTTTGCTCTTGCTTAGGCCTGTCTACCCTACATTTACAACCAAGTCTGCTTTTCTCTGACACTATGACACTTAGTACCACAAAGTGGGAAAGATAAAAGTGTAAATTACAAATGAATGTAATGCGTGAATTGCATAATTAAAACACAACATAGTTTTATACTTGCAAATGTAATGATTTATATGACTTAATTTGTAGAAGTTACGAAGCATAGGTTTGGGTGTGAGGTTAGTGTTGTGATTGCAGATAAATGAAACTGAATGAAATCACACTGCATCCGTTGTTTGGATGGATATAAATTTCTCATCATGAAACATGTTACCAGTGGGTACTGTTATTACCCCATAGGTACCTATGGAACTGGCTAATTTGCCTACATCAAAATCATTTCTAAAATAAACAGAAGCAACCACATTCTTTTAAACACTGGAAGATATGTCCAGCAAGTTACAATGCCTTTCATGAGTATTCACCCCCCTTGAAGCACGTATTGTTACAACCTAGAACAGAAATGAACTTTGTTTTGGGGCACATTCTTGAGATTTTGCATTTGCAAATATAAGACATATTGTGTGAATTTCATGTACACTATTCTCATTCACTGCCGCTTAATCCTGTTCAGGGTCGCGGGGGGTTGCTGGAGCCAATCCCCGCTGACTTCAGGCGAGAGGTGGGGTACACCCCGGGCAGGGTGCCAGTCCACCGCAGGGCAACACACAAACAGACAACCATTCACGCTCACATTCACACCTACGGGCAATTTAGAGTAGCCAATTAGCCTAATCCCCTCTGTGCATGTCTTTGGACTGTGGGAGGAAACTGGAGGACACCCACGGTAACATGAGAAGAACGTGGAAACGCCACACAGAAAGGTGCTCAGGTCGACCCCAGGGAACAAACCCAGGACCTTCTTGCTGTGAGGGGACAGTGTTAACCCATTGTTAGATTCTCACAGACTCAGAAATATAATGGAACGTGGTTTTATTGTGGGCTTTCCAGTCACACAATCGCTAACACACAATATGCGCGCGCGCACACACAGACAGCATTCCTGCTTCCTGGGCGTCTCCCGTCGCCACTCACTGCAAGGCATAAGAACACAAAGGTTAATGACCACCAGGTGTTGCCACTTACCACTTACCTCCCTGATTCCGCTCCCCCGCCACCAGGCGGCTCCCGGCCACGCCCGCACCGCCACACCCCTTCCCATGCCAGCCATGTCTTATTTTTGTAGATGCAAATCTAACTGGTCCAAATTTGTAACGCATGAACTTTACAGTCTTAATCCATTGATGGACATCATTCTATAATTGATTCAGCAGCTAGCAGCGGGTTCTGAGGATTTTCTTGCCTGCCTATTGCTTCAAAAGTACATGCACTTTTCTCAAGGGGAAAAAAAATACTCAAGTCTGAGACTAAACACAGCTGGAATGCCCTCTGCTAAACTCCCCTAATGTGAATGTCTATTTTAGCAAACCTTTTAGTATAACACATCTGTCTTCTGTGCCCATGTGTCCGCATGTACTCATGGGTCCTATTCTTGTCAGTGTGATCAGTGCCTGCTGGGGAATTCATCCAATTATGCCCTTGTGCCTGACGAGTGTGTACAGCGTAGCCTGCCTGCCCCTGCAGTCTGCCATTCTTCTGCAGAAATGGCCATTAATAATGCAGCTCTTTTGTTTGATTAGGACAAGCTCTCTGCCTCTCACTGTCTTTCCTCTAGCTGTTGTTTTGTGGTCTGTGTTTTCCGTCTCCTATTATTTATTTTTCAAACGTTGACTCAATCCATATCTGATGTCGTGCTCTTTGTTTCTTTCTGTTATTAAAGTATGCAGCATGCTTCAGCATATGAGCGCGGTCCTCGGTTATTTTCGACTCTGTCGCAGTTAGCTAGAGAGGGAACAGACTCCCCTTCTTGATTCAGCGACACCAGGAGAATCTCTGACTCCACAGCTCATTACCGAGTTTCCTTTGTCTCACACAGACACGTACATGCACACTTCAGCAACCTGTTAAAAAGCATGCCAGAAGTGCACCTACGGGGCATACTCCTCATCAAACACTAAATCAGCCTCAGCAGTCTCACAGGAAAAAAACACCTAGCTACACATACAGGGACACATCTGTGTGAAGGCACATAGATTATGGAGTGGATTGGGCTGAAAATGGAAGTGCAGAGATAGGTAGAAAATGAGTTAAGGGGAAAACACCACAAGTGTTAGTGTGACAGAGAGTTAGACAGAGAGGCAGCGAAAAAGCTAAAAAGGTGTACCAAAGTTTGTGCTGAGCAGAATGTGGAAAATGGCTCTGATCATGCACGTGCCACATGCTTACGATCTAGAAATTAGACACAGCAATTTGAAAGGTAGAGTATTAGGCAGTATCCTAAATGTTCCCCAGAGAGGAAGGCCAGTGACGCATTTGTGCCTCCAGCTCAGCCCTTTAAGAAGCACCCAAGCATTTGCAAGCTGTTAAGCTGTCCGTTGCCGATCGATGACCCCTTTACAATGCTTGCTGCTCTGTTGTAATATTCGTTGGCAGGGCCAGCAAACAGCCACACACACACACACTCAGGCTTGAGGTGTGTTCAGCTGAGTGCCTCTGATGAATAGTTTCATTAAAGGCAGAGATCTGAGTTCTAATCGAGTCTTCAGAAGCTGCAATGAGCATAATCCTTCATTACATCTAACCCACAGCCAGAACTCCGTGTGTGTATGTGTGTGTGTGTGTGCGCGCATGTGTTTATACCCTCATGATGACCAAGTGTCCTCACAAGTATATTAAGATCTGACAATTTTGGCTTTGTGAATACATTTCGATGGTTCTCACAAGGAAATTTAATTAAAATAAACCCCTACAATAAGAACTCCTTTTCATTACTGAGGTTAAGGTTAGGGTTAGGTTTAGCACAAACGTGTGTGTGTGTGTGTGTGTGTGTGTGTGTGTGTGTGTGTGTGTGTGTGTGTGTGTGTGTGTGCCCACGTGAGTGTGTGTTAATAACTTCAATACCCTTATAGTGTGTGCAAAAAATAATATACAAGTGTACAAATAGAAGTAGGAAGAAAATGGGGAAATAGTTCTGACACGTGTTATAGATCTTATTCTGAATTCACTTGGTGACAAATACATTTGAGGGAGTTACATAATGCAGGTTAGGTGTGAACCCGTTATGTTATTCCTGGGCGGTTATTTGTATGTGTGCGGTGTAGATTATTATGTAAGTGTCAAATAACATTGTTTTAAACAGTAGTTGTGTTATAATGACATTCCTGAAAGGTCAGCAAAGTCATCGTGATGATTTCTCCATATTTAACCACACCAGCTGTCAAAATAATGCCTCTCCGGTGGTTTAATTGCATTTTATTTGCTAGCAGGTGCTATCGTGAGAAACAGGATTAACCCATGAGGATCGTGCATTGTTCCCGTTTCAGGTTGAAAATTACTAGCCAGATAGCTACACTATATTTCTAAAGAACTGGAGGTCCAAGAGTAGGTTGAGAAAAAAGAGATTACATCTGTAAGATGTAATCCAGGAAGATGTCATTTTCTCTCAATACTAGCATTTTATTTGAATGATTTTAATAAAGTTATTTCCTCCATATATTAATATTATCAACATATTAAAACAGCAAGATTAGTTAAAAGGTACTGTACATACTGTAAATAATTGCTTTAAATAGTCAAACAGCACATTTTGAATACCGCACTGCCTGTACTACGGACTTTCATCCACCCAAATGCAAGTGATGTCACATTTATCAGTTAAATTATAGAGGCCCGACTCAGTCTTGGTTTGTATCCATGTTCATTTACAATGAAGAGACATTTATCAGATGGGGACTACATAATCCAGTGCTGCATGCCAACTCACATGGTACAGGGGTGGAGCAGATATATGGATTGTCTGTGGGGCCGTGAGGACTGATTTGAAAACCACTGATACACTCATTCCATACTGAATAAATATGTGCCTTTGGCAGGTTCAAACATAACACACTTGAAATGTATTCAACAGCAATATATATTCAACAGCGTGGTTTTGGTGAGATAAGCAGTCTCCATCAACTCTACACAAAAAAAAAAAAAACATCAGCAAACACAAGCATGTTCCTGAGTTCAGTGTGCTGCCTCTCCTCCCAGCACACCGGCACCTCTGACTCCACTGAGGTCAAATTGATGCCGCGTTTGTGGTGTGAACTATGAACCACCTGCTCATGTCACTTCCAGCCAAAGTGCTTATTACAGGGAAATCTTGCACATTTTGACAATCCCTCTGGAAAGATGATGTTTCCCCTTCTGCTACCAGTGTGTGAAAGGAGCACTACTATTTCTGAGTTTCACGGACATGGCAAACCAAGCACCCCACCCTCCTGCTCTAGAGCTGAGCAAAGGATGTCATGAATTTTTGAATGTTTAACCGAATTGCATAGAGTAAGCGTGTTCAGTGGCGTGGAGAAAAAAAATGTTACAGTATGTATTGGCGTGTGTTTGATAATATGTGCTTTCCGCAAATCCTGTTCCAGAAAATAATGCAGATAGCCATTTAATCCATCTAATTTCATTTTGATAAAACGTGAAGCAAAATGGGCTTAAATGTAAAATACACATAATCTGATTTAAATCTTGATAAAAAAAAAACAAAAAAAACAAAAACATACAACCCAAACAGTGTGGGATAAAAGTATACCTAATAATCTGTTCTCTGTCTGCTGAAGCTGTTGCTACCATCACCCTCTGGTTCTGCCTGATTTATCCAAATGAATCTTGCTTTTTCTTTGTATTTCATGAGTATTATTCAACCTTTATAGGCTTTGTGTAGTGAAACACATGAAAACCCAACGTCAGAACACAGCTAATGGTGCAACGGTGTAATGAGCGTAAATCTTGGAAACCACTTTGTTCAAAAACATATGCAAATAAATTGTACGCAAATGAGAACATTCATTAGGTTTCCAAAATGATCACTAGTAATGCCACATGTTTCACCCCACAAAGACAAAAAAACCCCGAATAAGACTGATGAAAATACAAAATAAGCAAGTTTCATCTTTGCTAAAACTTTGACAAACAGCCTGGCTATTTAGGATCATGCACATGCAAATGTTCCTGCGCCAAAATCGCTCACTACCAAAGAGATTAAAGTGACTTGCAGAACACGGGTTCCTATTTAAACTGATGTATCAATCACAGTAGGAGATGAGCTGCTCCGCCGCTGTAGCCTCAGTTACACCAAAGGGATTCATCAGATGCACAAAGGCCCAGAAACAACAGGGAGCAGGGAAATCATGGGACAGAGATGTATTCATTAAAGACCTCCACAGCATGTATCACAGGCACAGAGCCGAGATGCTGCTGATTGTCGTGCAATCTAAATATTCCTTTAACCTAACACTGATTACTGAAGTCGGTGACACAGTGAGAGGAACATGTAAGGGGAAAGGAGACATTCATGCTGTGATCTGTCCATCCAGTCTTGGAGAAGACATGATAGGGTGCCAACCCACACCTTGTCCTCATTCACACCACCTGATGCGCACATCCAGCTGGGATGCTAATTACCAGCAGTGGCTAGTTGGCATGCTGGATCGGTACAAAGACTCATGTGGCAGCTATACCCATTCTAATCACCCAACATTCTCCCACTGTAGCAGGCAGAATTAACATATGGTATGAAAATGTAGAAGGGAAAAAAAAATACAAGGAGAAGGATGGGAAATGTAGTAGGTTACTCCATACCCAGCATGCACAGTCATATGTAACCCATCTTCATTAAAATCCCAAACTTCCGTACTTGACTAAAATTATAAGCACATGCTTCCAAGTCACAGAACTTTCTTTTGATTAGCACAACTAAAGCTCCCCCCTTACAACTGTTCGAATGTCCAAAACACAAAGAAAATCATGGTGTTACCTAAGAGACAGGCTGATCCTAATGAGAACCCACAGCTCAGGCATGTTCATCAACTGCCTTTAAACTGCACTAGGCTACAGCTATAACAGGCAGCCAAATGCTAATTATCCTGTATACAGATAAGGCCTTGCTGGTGTCGAGCAAAAGTGTGTTGAGTGCTGAGTTGAAATCTGCCTGAGATATGAGGTCTGTGAGGTTTGAGGAAGTACTTTATCACATTTTCACACATGGCATCCTGAAATTAGGTTTACACACAGTGCATTTATCAGAGAGAGAGAGAGAGAGAGAGAGAGAGAGAGAGAGAGAGAGAGAGAGAGAGAGTGAGTGAGTAAGTGATTGTTGAGTATGTGACTTTTGGTACATATAATATACTAGGTGTGTCTTCTCATTCTGGTATTTTGTGGATATCTGGGTGATGAAAGCAACGTCGAATACATCCCTGCTTATCAGGCTTCCAAGAAATGTCAAATTTCTCATAATTCTAAACATACTTTAGAGTTCCGTCTGTCTTAAACATTTCCACCATTGTTCAGCCTGTTGCCATTATCTGTGCCTATGAGCAAGACTATGGCAATAAATTGAAATGTTCTCATGAATCCAGAATACCAAGAACACAGGGTTCAGGCACTGCAGTAACTTTGAAGACTGTCTGAAGTTTTTTTTTTTTTTTTTTTAATAAAAACACTCACCATAACAGGTAAACTGGTTAGTGCAAGTCCTCAATAATTGTAGAATCATGTATAAAGATGTGATTTGAGAGAAGAATCATCTCATTAAGGGTAATCTTAATCTGTCTGTCTTAATCTGAGTGTTACATGGTGCCGTACTGCCAACATTATTTACTTTGGTATCACCCCATGTGGATGCACAACACGCCACAGACATCTTGCATGCATGTGTATGTATGGTCAGAGCAAGTGTAAGGAAAGCAATACGCTATAATAAACAGCAGGCTAAAAAACGTCATGAAAACGTTTAGATTTGAAAGACAAAGATTTATATATTATATTGGATATTATATATACAGATATCTCAGAAGTAAATAGACACCATTTTTGAATCCTTCTAGCTGATCTGCCATAGCAGCCAAGTTTATGGAGATCCCTCACAGAAGTACTCTGACTCACTTGGAGTTGCAACATCTGGGGCTTTACAACAGGGAGTTTTTACAACAATCTGCTTGACAGTCCGAAGACACCTGTCAGAGAGCCCAGGTCGACCTGAGTTGGATGCCGTGGATCACTTTCCTTTGCTTTTGAATTGTGCAATCACTCTGTTGACTGTAGCAAGAGGAATCCCAAGGTTTTGTGCATCAAGTCCACTCTCAGAGTATTGAAAAATCAGACAACTCTTTTACTCTTGGTGTTTGTGGCATGGTTAGTTGCTATAAACAATTAATTTCTGTAATTTGAAATAAAAAAATAAGAATGAATTAACAAATTTAAAGCACCAGGTTATGTCCCCATAGATAAAACGTAATGAAGGGTGTCTATTTACTTTTGTCTCATGTCTCATCTCACCTTGCTTCAGGAGCAGCCGGAAAACTTCTTCTCCCGCAGGAATACAGAAGCCAGTTGAATGATACAACAAATGGGTTTTCTTGCATGGGTCACTGTGTGGAAAAGTGATCTATTCAGTTTTTCACAGTTACTTCTACTAAAGCTGTTAAATGTATTTTGCCTTTACTTTTTGATTCTCCCTCGTATATATAAATCGACAAGACAGATGATCCGCTGGGGCAAACCTGAACGGAAGCAGCCTAAAGAATAAGAATAAGATGTATTTCTTCACCACATAACAATAAACTAATGATAGTTCTTTTTTTTTCTTTTTACTTCTCAGCCTTGATTGTAACTATGTTCTATTAAGGAGCTTTCTTTACAGCTTTTTTTTTTTTTTTTTGTCTTTATGATCCCTGTATACCTCTAGATTATTTTCAATCAAGACAACTGAGATTAACCATGGCTGTGCTTGTTCTTTAAAAAGATAAATAAATAAATGCTGCTTATGGAGTATATGGTGAACTCAGGTAACCTGGGCCAACTTTTGCATTGTTGAATTTAGCAGTGTGAGCTGCCTGGCAGATGGGTTGGGAATCGGGACACAGAAGGCAGGAGTTAAAGAGAGCAAAGGTGTCTGAGATTTTTTTTCCCCCCTTGCTTCTTATTTAACATGAAATAAAAATAAAACCAAACACACAACTACTTTATTTGTTTAGAATAGATTTAAAGTGTATGCTGCAAGGTCCTGTCTGTCACTGGCATCTGGCAACTAACTGAAAAAGAGAGGTGAAGACAAGCACTCATTACACTCATTCCCCACAACTCTCCTCCCACTTCACAGACAGAGCTCGACTATGGACTCCTGCTATTTATGTCATTAATGGTGTTTTAGAACAAATCGATGCTTTCTGAAATTCCCAGGAAAATGACGTCTAAGTATATCTAAAGTAAACAGTTGTATTTGTGACCAATTCTTTAGCCGTATCTGTGGTGTGAAATGGGCTGACGTGAAGCAGAGAAGCCTGGTTTATAGTTGATATATGATTTTTTGTACTTGTACAGAATGAGCAGAAAAGTAAGCGGCACTGTTTACACACACACACACACACACACACACACACACACACCCACACACCTGTACATCTGAAAGAGTTAAAAGCAACAGCTACTAGATCTAGAAAACATTCTTTCCCATCAGGTTTCCAAGTGAAACTGTAAAATATTTAGTGATTTTATGCTCAGTGAGGTTAAACACACTGAGGAGCTCTGTGTCTCTACTCTGTCAATTTGTGTCGAATGTCATATTTACTAATCTAGAATATATAGGCAATATTTAGGCACAAACCTTCAATAATAACCAGCCAGCCCCAGGAACTGCCGCACTCCCTTTTTGGTCTTGGGTCTCGGTCAGGCTGCAATCCGTGCAGTCTTGTTAATTTGGGGACGCACCTGCCCATGGCCCAAGTGGAAGCCCAGATACCGTACGTCCACCTGCCCAATTGCACACTTGAGGATCAGTCAGGATTTCTTTCGTAATCCCAACCCAGGAGATGATTTTGAAGAGCGCTTCAGTGACACTGCATTCAGAAATTTTGTGCAGAGGAACTGCTTCGGGGGTATCATATTGCGTAGTCCACTAGAACTAAGATAAAGCAATAGCTGCGTGCAGACTGATCTAATGGCCTGACGAGATCCATCCCAATTCTTTCAAAGGGGGTCTCTATTAAAGCAAGGGAGCCTTTTGGGGTGTGCAGCTGTCGCCGTGAACCATGACAAAAAAAAATAAAAATAAAAAATCATCTCTGAAAGCACTTTGGATAAAAAGTTTTATCGTTTCATGTTGAATTTTTTTTTTTTTCGCCATGTGCAGCTGTCGCCGTGAACGCCTGGCCAATAGAAATTGGCCATGAGATGGACTGCTGCTTTATGGGCAGTGGTAGCCTAGCGGTCAGGGCATTGGCCCTTTAATTGGAAGCTTGTGGGTTCAAGGCCCAGGACCAACAAGGTACACTGAGGTACCCTGAGCAGAGTACTGTCCCCAAGCACTGCTCCCTGAGCGCTGCACGCTTTGGCTGCCCCCTGCTTCACTAGATGAATGGGTTAAATTCAGAGAAGTGATTTCACTGTGTCATGCTATGCTGTGCTGTGGTGTGTTTCACGTGTGACAGTCACTAGTATCACTTTTTTTGTCCAAGATGACCGGCCATAGGGTTATAATGAGCTGCCCTGCACCTCTTTGGAATTAAAAACTAGGTGACTTGTTCACCGGTTTGAGTGTCCTGCATCACTTGGGAAAGTCGCTCTCTAATTATAGCGAAGTACGGATGGGAAAGGCCGACATTCGGCTGGAGATTTTGACCATTGATTACTCTCACTTAATCAAAGGCATGTTTCAGAGTTTCATCTCACATCTGCTCCAGTGGGAAATCCTTGAGGGGAGTCCCAAGAGGGAGGGAAGAAGATGACTCCTCCACCTCAGTGTCAGTATGACGCGGAGCTGTCATAGCCGTCTCTGAAACAGAATATGCCAGATGGGAATTCCTCCGCAACTTAGTATCATAGGACCCAACTGCTTACAGGTTCTCAAGCAGCCCTCTAAACCCTGGCCAATCCGTCCCCAAAACCAATGGGTGGGTAATGCGCCGACTAACCGCCGCCTCCATACTATGCAATCGGATGTTGACCATCACTAGCGGATGTCTCCTTCACCGCCAGCCACTGTCGACAGGCAACGCAGAGACATTGGGCCAAATGGCTGGTCCACCTCCTCCAGAAGCAGTGAACAAAAGCGCTGATGGTGCTACTCTGGGGTGTGGCTGACACGTTGCAGAATTACCTTTTTTCAGCTGGTCGAAGTTCATCCAGCTGGCGGCAGGCTGCTGCAGGGCTGCGAGTCTCGCCTCACGGATAGGAGCAGTAGCAATCGGGTCACTCGTTGTTCCTTCAGCCACCCCCCGCCTTCGCCACATGCTCAAAGAGAGCGAAAAAGGCTTCTGGGTCATCGTACATGGGGAACACCCGCAGCTGCCTCCGCAGAGGAAGTCGCTGACGCGAACAGGTTCAGGAATGCCGCCCGATCCTCCTGCTGGCCTTGCAGGAGGAGCTGGAAGTGGTGCTCCTGCTTCTTTTGGAGGGAGACGAGCTCTTGGAATGGGAAGGACTCCATGGGTAGGGTTCTCTTCAGTCACCTAGGTTTCAGCACCAATGTAGCAGTTCCCGGTATACAAGGAGGTGACTGAAGAGTCAGAAAGGCAGACCTGGGAACAGTTATAGGCTGTATTCAGTTTTTCAGCGTATAGACACACAGACACACACACACAACACAGCGTCGGTTCCCCTCCCCCACCAGCAGGCGGCACTCGACCACACCCTCGCTGCCACAACCTGGTTAGTGTTAATATGCTATAACAGTCTGGAATAGTACATAAGTATGCAGTTTGAGACATTTGCTACTGCATGTTCACAAAAGACTAAAATAACATGCACTCTATTCATTAAAATTTTACTTGTATTAATGTGACTCCTGGTGACATTTTAATATATCAGTACATAAGATTTGTCTTTTTTTAATCTCTAATAATTATTTTTAAAGTAAATCAAAGAAGCAAATGTGGAGATTGTGAGGTTTTCTCATGAACCTATTTGTAAATCAATCAAACCCTAGTTTGGGATCCCATGTCTTAGGATAAGATGAATTGAAGTTTTGCCTGAGAGGAAAAAATCATATACTTATTGATTTAGTAGATGAGAGATTATGGAACCATTATAGAACCGAAAACACTACATTTACCTGGTATCGATATTGTTTTGAGCTTTGACATGACTGTCTGAAGTTAATGACCAGATTGCTAAATCAAATTAGCATCCCGGCAGGGTGCTTTTAGCAGCTGCTTAGATAGATGATCAACAAAACAATTTGGCATTTTTAGAAAGCTTATTACTCTCCACCCCCGCTATGTTGATCTTACCAATTTGCCCTAATGACAAAGTGGCATTGTGTGTGTTTGTTTTGCACAAAGAACATAATTTGTTCCATTACAAATAACAAGACCTTTCATAAAAGTTCAGGAAGTTGGATGTCTATAATAGAATACACATGTTTATCTTTGCATTATAGGACTGCTAATGAAAGAAGGCTTTGTTTAAATCATGTACAGAGAATTAAAATAGTGCTGGCCTGCTGCTGGCATGAGCGGTTCTGCTGCGGTGGCACGAGACTTGGATTGCCATGGTGTTCCACAACTGAACTGAACATTGGTTCCCTTTTGACATCTGAACTGATGGGTTCCCTTTTGAATCTGGTTCCTCTCAAGGTTTCTTCCTCTTGTCGTCTCATGGAGTTTTTCCTTGCCACCATTA
>JAQLOM010000023.1:8650476-8661048 GCA_030068315.1 Chrysichthys thysi
CTCATAACCTCGATGCCCAGACGTCTTCAAACTGTTTTGAAAAGAAGAGGAGATGCTACACCATGGGAAACACGCCCTCTGTCCCAACTATTTTGAGACCTGTAGCAAGCATCAGATTTGAAATGAGCTCATTTTGTGCAAAAAATTGTCAAATTTGTCAGTTTAAATATTTGTTATGTTATCTATGTTTTGTTGTGAATAAAATATTGCTCATTTGAAAGTCTTTTAGTTTTCCTTTTTTTCCAATTTGAAAAAAAAAAAAACAAAAAAAAAACGTCCCAACTTTTCTGGAATTTGGGTTGTACAATCTCACTTAACTACACTACCTCTGTCACCAGATAAAGTGTTAATTAAACCACTGGAGACCAGACGTTGAGGAACATGTAACGGAAGTCAATAATGAATTCAACTTAGATTAATTTACACATTTTTTATACAAAAGAAATGCATTTTTTAAAAATGACTTTTCGCTGCAGTGTCTTACACTTGGCAAGACATCTTTTCTGTCTTGTGCCAAATCCCTTCGAAAGTGGTATCCAATCCATTAAAGGAAAGTATCCAAGGGGCTTCCAAGATAACTACATGTTAAATCTCATTAGCATCCCATTCTCATGGGGGTTTAGGTGAGGATAGATGTAGTGAATCTGCATATTTGTTCTGAATATTAAATAAATATATAGATTGAAAATAGGTCTTGTTACTCCAAGCTGTGCTCTTTAGCAGCATGGGATCATTTTCTCCCGTTTTCCACAGAAGAAGATGATACTTATTTGTTTGAGCTCATGTTTCTTTTGCTACTGGCCACCAAGCTTCTCTTATTCTCCAGAGCTATGTGGGCAGCCAGGAGATCAGTGCCAAAAAACACAATCCGAAAGCCTGCTTGGTTTAAATAACTACTCAGACATACTTCAAACACGCAACTTAAAGTTTTCTCAGAAAAGCTGTTCAATTATCCAAGCAGAATTTTGAATAGACAGTCCATCATTTTGTATTTCTATAATCCTGTAATTATGTGACTCTCTTCCCTTAACCTGCCCATGAAAGGTCTTCAAACCTCATCCTCACCACCATGGCTGGACATATGCGATGGCTTACCTTGGCTATAGCCCTGGGACAATATTACAGAAATGTCCTAACTTTCTGATTAGGAAACTAACTGTTTGGCAACCATGGCAATTAGGGTTAGGACCTGACTGAGGGGGAAAAAAGCCATCACAGATAAACAGTTCCTACGTCAATGTTTCTATTCTAACGTAAGTTAGGATTTTTGCCTGCAATTCCAAATTGGGAAACATCCTATCTTTCACTCTTGCTATCATAACTTAAGACTTAAATTAAGAAGTTTCTGAAATATGGCACCAGGGCTCCATGTGAAATGGGGCCTCCAAAGAGATGAAAATGGATTTAAAATGCTCAGATTTTCATAATCAACAATAAGAATATTTTCAAAGAAATATTGCCCTATTGCTTGTCCATTTTCAAAAGTTGATTAAAATACTTGCTTTGATTTGTTTACTTGTACATCATGTACATTTTTTTATTTTGTTCATTGGTTTAACTTTTGACAAGTGAAGGAAAGTTCGTATGCTTATGCGAGATATTAACTAGCTAATTGTCAGTGTCGGATATCTGTGGACAGTGAATTTCAGTGATGTGATTTTTGTTTTTTGTTTTTGTTTTTTTTGCAAAGTAACTTCTAAAAGACAAAATGTATCTTGATATTTTATGTTAGGGATTTCATTGGGACTGGCTTTCTCATGGATTTTTTTAAATGGGCTAAATAGCTGTACTTTAATCATACACAGTAGAATACTGTAATAACGTGTTGTGGGCTATATAGACATTTGATTCAGTGAAGGTGACTGCATAGTGTTTCTTTTATTGCAGTAAGGTCACTTTCATACAGTCTCATACCTATGTTCATATGTCAGGGGAACACTGACTCCTTCTTCTTCATGAAATTGGTGTGTAGTTCTTCATTGTGTCATAATCATACTGGGAGTCAAAGTTGCCAAAAATGAAACTGATTTCCATTGATCATTCTGAAGTAACAGTAAAAAGTGCAAAAGTGCACATTCTTCCTAACCAAGTTGGGGGAAATGAATGGTAGACAAGATAAGAGCAGGCACAGCAGAAAAAAAGGCAAGCAGAAAATTACCATAAGGAGAAATAATAGGCTAGTGTTTCATGTTTTAAAAAAAACGTGAGTCTTCAGTGTATAGTAGCTTGAGACAGAAGTAGTAAGTACCAGGGCTTTTCCTTTCGTTAGTGTGAAATCAACCAGCACGTGAGCGTTGATATGCTACTGCTGCTCCTCATTAGCTGCTGTTCATTACAGGCAGGTGGTTGGGTGTTGGTTTGAGTGGAAGCTAACCAATGGTTTGACAGGAAAAGTGTGGTTATTCATGTAATCTAGGGTGGTCCGTGCAAGATTCCATGAACACAGTCTATCTCTCTCTCTTTATCTTCTAGGGAAATTTCTAGTTGAAACTCCACCTACTATCATATTTTTGGTAGGTGTCAGGAGTCTGTGGAATCCCACATGGCTCCGAGGAGAACGTCCAAAACGTCCGACAAGCAGTAACCCAAGCTCAGGATCACAGTGGGGGACCTTGGGGCTGTGCATCTTTTGCATATAGGCTGCTATTTTATAGGGTCTCCTATAGGGATGCATTGACACCGATACCATGCTAAGTTACTCAAACTAATAAAAATGCTCTGTCAGCAACATACAATACCATGTGATACCATGTGATGTAAGTCTGGTCAAACTCTCCGTTGTGAAAATATCAAGAGGTGTTACTACAGAATCTCCCTACAATACCAGTAACCCGGTTAAACCTTCGAGCATTTAAACAGTACCTTTAATAGAAACATGACGGCGGCTGAATTCAGCATGCAGAGCAGGATCAGCAAGCAACATTGTTAAAAATGAGTGCAAGGAACCGTGTGCACCCACCAAGGTATTTATTTCCTTAATTTTCTTATTAGCCAGAATAACTCATTCAGTCTTATGTTTAAGATGCTCATTGCTAGCAACACACAACAGTGATCAACATAAACACAGCTAAATAAAATGTTCCCTCACACCCTTGATTGATTGATCATAATTAGTTTCCTCATCATCAGTATTGGTATCAGTGCGTACTTAAAAAAAGAACCAATTACTTAGTGACGTCAGCAGTACTTCAGGATCATTGTACAGTAGTATCTAAAATTACTTTCATTCACTTTTATCAACTAATTTAGATGGTTTTGCCAAATTATATTCCTTAAACACTATTAAGTCTTAATTATTTCCCCGAACAAGTGTAAAAATAATAGCAACAGCAGCACAACATGTTGATTACCAGTGAGTCAATACTAATCATATTACACTGTTGGAGAAAAGGTACCAAGATGTACCTTTGCTTGTTCCCAGGGTGAAACCCTCAAGAGCAGATCCATTTTTTCCAGTCAGATGGGACATTTTCTCTTTCCCTTGAAAAGCTCTCCTTTCTACAACATTGCAGCTTCTGTACCACATCATGATGCATCATGTGAAGAATGCTCTCCATAAGGAGGAGAGGATTGTTGCACTCATCTTCTGCCTCCTCAGGAAACAGAGGCGTTGGTGGGCCTTTTTAGTGATAAAGAACTCCTCTGCCACTGATACTGTGATGTGTATGTGGTGCCTGTTTTCTTGATGCTCACCACCATCTCCTTCATCTTGTCTGCAGTGAGGAGGAAGCTGTTATCTCTGTACCAGTCCACCAGCTGTCTCACCTCCTCTCTATGGGCCATCTCATTGCTTTTAGTGAAAAAACTTATCATGGTGGCATCACCAGCAAACATGATGATACACCTGTGTGAGATATATGTTTAAAGCTGATTTAAGGTACAACCAATGTCTATAAGGTCAGATTATGTATCTTAAATAAGTATTAAGAGGGTAGATGAGTACCTTTGATCCCCTTGCTGGTTTCTTACCAGCGACAAGCCATGCTACAGTTTAGTTAACTTTTTTCTGTGTAGGCCTTCGGCGTAATAATGAACCTAGATGGAGTTTTTATGAACCAATTTGCTTGGGATTCATATTTTTAACAAACACAGTCATCAATTTGGTCTAGTCCACATTTCATTGGATCTCCTGGGCCTCTAGTGATATCAGAAAAAAAAAAACAAAAAAAAAAACAAAACAGTGTGTTGAAAGTGAAGGTATCAAAAAGGCAAGTCAGTAACAAGAGGTATCCTTTCCCAACTGGCAATGCTGTCATGGGGAAGCTGATCTGATCAACTTCCCCTTGACAACCAGATCAACTTCCATATGACAGCATTTCCTGTTGTGATCTAGAGAAAGGAAATCTGCTGTTTCTAACTTAGCACTTTTTTCTGATGTCGCTTAATTCCCTTTGCAAGCTGCATGAAAATAGAACTGCAATACATTACCGTGCATGACAGTTACAGAACTAACAGACAAAGCTGCTTACTTAATTTTGGAAAATAAAGGTTTAATTGTGTGTGTAGGTGGCAGTCCTAATTTGTCTTTCTTTTCTTCACGTTTTTGAATAGATCGTCTCAAACTCAGTCACCTTCACCTCTTCCCACAGATGTCCTATGGGGTTCAAGTCTGGGCAATGACTGCACCACTCAAGTGATTTCAGTGACTTGTCCTGAAGCCACTTTTGCACTGTCTTGACTGTGTGCTTCGGGTCATTGTTGTGCTGAAAGATTAAACTTTGCCCCAGTCCAAGGTTGTGCATGTCCTGGACCATGCTATATTCATGCTTCCCTCAATTCTGATCAGTCTCACCATTATTGCCACTGAGAAGCACTACTGATGATACCACACTGTTGCTTCATTGTAGGCATGGTATTAGTGCAGTACATTAAATGTAGTGCTTGGAGTTCAATTTTTATCTCATCTTTTTCCTTATGCTCTATAATACCATAAATGTCTACCATATATATTTTTTTCAGTGATGGCCTAAATGATCCAGTATTTCTTTGATGGTTGTCCTTCCTGCAGGTTCTCCCTTCTCTGTGGAGGTGAAGTTCTGAAACCTGGTTAAAGTTGCCGTTGAGTTCTCATTCACCTCCCTGACTAAAAGTCCTTTTAGCCCAATTATTAAGTTTGGCTGGACGGCCGGCCTCAGGAAAAACCCGCTGGTTCTGAACTTCTTCCATTTTATAATGATGGAGTCCACTGTGCTCCTGCGTTAGAAAGCTTTAAAATGGTTTTATATGCTTTCCCAAATCTTTTTCCACATAGGTCAGTCACAGATGTCCTTGATATTCATGGATTGGTTTTTGGACTGACATGCACTGTAAATTGTGGTATCTTGTTACTGGACCTTATTATGGGACATTATACTGTACTGTATCATAACAATACACCCTAAAATAATATGCAGTAAATAGATTTTTCTCAAATGAACCCCAGTCGAGCCCGAGAGACGTGTGGAACCAAGGAGACTGGATTCCACATGCCACAGTCATGTGTTTGCTCGAAATGAACCTCAGCAGGCTAGTGCAAATGGCAATTCAGTAGGTATATAGGTTCTCTAGTGCCAACTTTTGAACTTTTTCTGCACACCCCAGCGATCTTATGCCAGACAAATATAAATGGCTGAAGGATAAAACAATGCTTTTAACTCTGGCTATTTAAGGTGCCATAATCTCATTTTTATTGAATGAACTTCAAGAACAATGCTCCAAAACAACCACAAACTACCAAGATGTGTATGGGGCATTCCTCCCCCCCCCACACACTTTTTTTTTTTTTTGACAGATACCAAGCATGTCCTTGCAAAACTGTGGAAATTGTGGAATAAATTCATACATGAAAAACTGAAGAAAACCTGAAAACATGAAACACTTTAAATGGATCAGCCACGGGTTTCTTCATCTCGCACTATTTGCTACTGGCCAGGGAATGGTCTATTAATGCTCACTAACAGGTTGGCCTCAGATGTTGTGATGCTTTACAGCTAATTATTATAGATCCTATAGAACCTACTAGTTCTTTTCTTTTCTTCTTTTTCAGTAAGCCCAAACTCAGTAAATCTAGTAAACCTCTAATGTAAGTGCAAGTACATACATAAACTATTTTAATTCATGAGTATGAAGCATGCTTGTTTTCCTAATAAACCAAAGCGATGTATACCAGATAAGAAGCTTAAGAGAGATGATGCAAAATATGTATTTGGTTACATTATCTGGATAGAAAGCTGAAGGGAAAGTGGATACAAGTTCACCTTATTTTATTTCCTATTATTTTAAGGCAGGATCTAACTAAGTTAGAAGCCTGTAGTGCTATATAAACAGTAACTATACACTGTATGACTGAAAAAATATTATGACTAGAGAACATTTACATATATAGTACATGTACATGTAGCTGTGAAGTCGTTCATGTATACCAGTTCCTGGATTCACTGCTCTATCAAAGTTAAATTAACTGAAGTTAAGACATATACCCGACACCTAAACGTTCATTGTGTATACCAATCCAAATTCATTCCAGCTGCTGCTTCGACTTAATGGTCTTTGATAGAGTGCGTAATAAAGTAGGGGTTGCAGTAGCACAGCTGGACAAGTTCCTTTATACATTTAATTAATTGAAGAGAATAGAACGATAAACTGATATGCAGCATCCCTCTGTTTCAGCCTTCAGTGTGGTTTCTGAATAATGAATTTCTCTTGTAAATTATCTGTGGCTTATTTCATTTTAATTAAACTCGCCTTGGTGTGGTCTGTGAAGTCATTGGAGAGGCGATATGCTAAGAAGATCCATCCTCATTAAAGTCTGTTACATGTAGAAAGTCATTATTGATACAGAAAGACACTTGAGCTGTTAGAAACCCACTGCACTGATGGGACTGGTGCATACTATAAAAAGGGGAAAACAGCCAAATAAATTATTTGTATCACTTGCTTTAATGATATACCGATGGATAAGACTCTTGTTCAACACCGATTACACCCTATACATACTAAATAAATGCAGGTTTAAACGGTAATTTTCAACTGCAACTATCTGGAGTTCACAGGAAGGTCTCTGGTGCCCCCTGCCTTTGAAGAAGAAAAAAAAAACCCAAAAACTTTTTCCCCCTATAGTGAAATGGTTCCAGTATTTTTCATGGCTTGTCGCTGTCACTGGAGTGTCGATGCTTTCAAAGCCCTTATGTTAGCCATTTTATTTTAGGGGTTGATAGTCGTAAGATGTTCATTTCCTTTTTCAAGCTTTGATAACACAACGTAATGATTTCATAAGGCTGATTTATTCTACAGGCTTTAAAATAGATATTTCAAGCAGACAAATTGTGCAACTCCAATATTTTGAGTGGGTTATTTAATACAGCACATAAACATTAAATCATTCTTACCCTCTCAGAATACAGAGCACCCAATCATTTTCTGTCATATTTAAACACGAATGATTTCAGCAGGGCGCTTCAATAATTACATAATTGACTGATAAGGCTTTCTGGTGTTTCTGCTTGCCATGTTGCGCTGTGACATTTGTGCTCTGACGTCCCATTTAGACGTTAAATGGCACAAAAGAAAATTAAATCAACGTGCAGACACACACACACACACACACACACACACACACACACACACACACACACATACACACACACACGCACAGTTTAAGTACAACTTTTATTAATACTGGGATCATCACAGTGCGTTTTGTTACACTAGCAGTGACTAAAGTTAACAAAATGAAGAGAATAAATCTTACAAAAAAGGAATATTTGTCATCAGCAATAGAGGCAGATTAGCTTCAGAAAAGGAAAAAAAAACCCAACACAATAAATTAAAGTGAAAAAGGACAGAGATATAGAAGCAGAACAGAGACGAGAGCACCTGTAGTCTTACTTGACTCCATTGGAGGAACTGCGGGGGTTTTGTACAAAAACCCCCCAAAAACAAACAGGAAAAAAAAAAAAAAATACAACACACGCTTTTATTTCTCTTCACAAGTATGAGAATGTGGAAAGTGGTTTAAGGACAGTGGCTAAGGTCAGGTCACATCGATGCAGTATTCTAGTGGTCAGAAGTGTCAAAGCGAAAGAGTTTCTGTGGGAGAAAACCAAGGAATTTACAGGGATTTTTTTTTTTTTTTTTCTGCAGAAGACAGAAAGGTGCTGTTCAGAGATCGGGCCAGGTTGCCATGGTACCTGCTTGCATCATGCTGTCTCTTTGGCAGCGCTAATGACGAGAGGAAGCATAGGTTCCACTGATGGCTGATATTTCTGAGCATGAGTATGAGTGGGCGAGAGCGAGGGGGCATTATACACGTAAATCAGGCCTTCAGCAGAAATATGATGAGCAATGCAAGGCCAGGCGGATGAAAGACATCCTGAACTCTTAGCTTGGGCATAGCGGAGTGATTCTTAAGACTTCCACGGCACATTTAACACAGGATATTAAGCTTCATTTTTTTTTTTTTTCTTTTCGTTTTCAGAGCAACACCTACTCTTTTCCCATTTTGAGGAAATTAGGTCACAAGCATTAATGGCAACAACTGTCCTAGCACTGTTAATCAGCTTTCGGTAAGTAAACAAATTGAAAATTGCAATGTTTATATAGAGAATTTCCTACACTGGCATTTTGAAGGCGTAATGAATGAGCTTTTATTAAAATTATAATTTATTATAATGTATTATAATTCGGTTGATTTCATACATCTGTGCTGAAAACAAGAAAATGCATGGCAGTAAGATGGTCCTAATCGACAGGAAAGAACAAGCAAAAATGGAAGCACGGTTATTAAGAAATTATGTACAGATGCGTGACAGCAAACGCAGACTATCATATAGGGTGAGATTTGCATTTACAGACTGTAGTCTAGTTCATACAGTAAAATAGATTGCTAAAGTTCATATCCAAAGCCACTGATGGAGTTTGCAAAGAAATAGCAATGAGCGAGAACAGAGCTTCACTCAGTCGCTTGTGCTAACGCAACATATCCATTTTCATCAGAAGATTTCATTAGCATTTCATGCAGAAACAGTGCGTAGCTCAGTCACACCAGTCGCAATCAGTGTGCTGTTTAAAAATGTACTCACATAGAAAATAAGAAATAAAAGTATAAAAAGAGCACTGGTTGACTGTTGACTGCATATGAATAATGCATGAAGGAGGAATTTGAACATGCGAGGCCGATGGTGGAAATGACCGAATGGTTGAATGATGCAAAGAGGTCTGTTAGAGGAGAAGAACAGATAGACAGGTGAGTCACCTGAGTACTGAGACAGGTGATCCAGCAAGTGTGTGTTTGTGCCTGTGTGTGCTGAGTGACGGTTTAGTTCAGTGGTACCAATAGCCAGGATTCCATCCAATTTATCTGAATTAGTTATACACAGACCCTTCTTGTTCACTGCCTCTAGCAGTTCTGGTTCACATTGCATAATACATGCATAAGTTTAATACTGCATTGTTTTCTGCGGGAACAGAGTTTTGTTACTGCGATGCAGTGGTGCATGTAAGCAAATCAAATTAGAAATGAGAAATTTAATGCAACATGCTGAAGAGAGCTAAAGAAGGCTGGTTTTGTGGACAGGCTGGAAAAACCAAGTGAGTGCACCGCATAAAGTTTAAAAAAAAATCTTCGGTGAAATGCCTGACCAAGTCATTTATGCTCACTGCAAAATACAATAAACATGAATGATTTGGTCATTCAGCCATAGTGAGTGCAGTATTAGAGATATTACACACTGCTGTTCTGTGCTCATCTTTTATTTGTGCGCTTATAGTTGAGAAATTGAGGGTTGGCCTGAACAACTCGTACACTGGACTCGTTTTAACTGGATACTTTAGGCTAATGGTTATGTGCTGAAATATTTCTGGATATACCTGCATATATACTGTTTTTTGTCTAGCAGTCATTAAGGAAGACACTTTCACTTCAGTCCGATGGAGACACTTTCATTGGGAAAATGGCAAAATGATCAGGTTTTATATTTGATTTTCAAATAGGGAGCTGAAGAAGAAGAAGAAGAAGGTTAGATTACTGTGGGGGAGATCAAATCTTCATTCGTTGAGGAGCATTACACTAAACAGTTTGAGATTTTCTCTTTTAACACACCTGATTCAACCAGAGTTACGCATAGTACAAACCTACATAGCCAATAAAGGGTGCAGTACAAGCTCATATGAGGCACACTCCCTTACCTGTCCACTATGTAGGATTCATCCACCTGCACATCCCTCCCTTACCCCTCCCTTTCCAAGCGCGTACTAGAACGTACAGTAGCCATCAGCTCCCCGTAGCGTACTTCCACGTTTTTCCATGCTAAATAATAAGTATGATCCTCCTTTTTTCAAAATTTGGGATCTCAATCTCGTATTGCCAGCACCAAAAAAACCTGATTCCTTTTATTTCTTCTTCGTCATCTTCCTTTCATTTTTGTTGCAGTTGTTCTTCTTGGTGCTTTCTTCTGGATTCAATGCTGCCGCTCGTAAAAACGCGCAAGGCAGTAGGTGCTCTCTAGAGGTCTGTCCGTTCTGTGCTGCTGTAGTGAAACAACATGGCGGCTCCCTAACGATAGACCTGCTCCCTATGTAGACATAAAGCTTATA
>JAQLOM010000023.1:8759058-8781129 GCA_030068315.1 Chrysichthys thysi
CTTGCTGGTTGAATAAAAGTAACTTTAAGTCAAAATTTGCCAGGGGTATGAATAATTTCGGGCTTGACTGTATGTGGGTATGTATTATTTCGTCTTATTTACAAAACTCCTTATTTTGCTTTCAGTCTGAGAACGCCACTCTCGTGTTCCCTTTTATTCTGAGTTACTGCTTTAACTCAAACTCCTCTCTGAGAGATTGAGAGAGAGAGAGAGAGAGAGAGAGAGAGAAGGGGGGAGCGCTATTTTACAGTTGAATTGTTGACATTAGAGAGAGAAGGATAAGAGAAAGATTGTAGGCTGTTTATTACCACTGAGGCATCACTGCTCACTTGTGAATTTGTGAAATGAACTGGAGAAAGGAGCTTCCTCGAGTTCACTTCAGCTCATCAAGCCTGACTTACATATAAACCCTTTACATGGTAAAATCTTGACATTTTCTATGATATACAGGGTGTCCAAAGAGTCCGGATCAACAGGAAAAAAGCAGAAAGAAGTAAAAAAAAAAAAAAAAAAAGGAAGTAATTACAACAAATGTTCAAATTGACAGGCTTGGACTTTGCAATGTCTGTGTATGCGGTGAATTCTTCCTTCTACTGATTGTTTCAAAGCCATCTTGCATCTGAAATGAGAAAAAAAAAATTCATATAAGCATAAAGGCCTATGGATTCAGACTTTTTGGAACACCCTGTGTATAGTTCAGAAAACTACTCGGTTGATGTGAGATGTGTTTCTCTTTTGCGTACATCTTAAACGGAGATAAAGTACTAGCTTTTGGTTACACTCTGAAAAGAGAGGAGAAAACAAAAAGTCTGTTTTCACTGTTTGCATGTGGATGGGGGGAAAGGCATGTTTCTGAAAACACCGACATCTCCAGTGTAAATCTGCAGACGCCAATTGCGTTTTGGATGTTATGAACACTCGCTAGGACTCCATTTTTCATGGCTGTTGACCAGGTTGTTGCTCCGTGGTCAGTAATCTCTTATTTTTAACGCGTTAGCACTTTTGCTGTTTTAACATTACACCCTCATGTGAAGGCGCCAGACTCGGATGGTGGGGCAATTTCTTAGCATCAGTGGCCCAAGTTTACATTTCTGCTTTTCACCTTTTCTACCACGATGCCATAATATGTATGCTGTTAACATCACTCTGAAGATATCTGTCCTCTGTTTATGACAGACTATCGCCACCTTTTGGGCTGGCACATGTGCGCTTCGGTGTGGCTTGAGATATTTTCGAAAATATAGGGCTAAAGATGTCATTCATAAATATATGAAAAATAAATATATATGTGGACCTAAGCCATGGCACTGGTAAGGGAAAGGAGACACACCCTTGAGAAAGATAAGGGTCATAAAATTATTGGCCATACAACACCTGTACGGAGGGTATGCCAGGGTCAGAAATAACTGGAATTACTGGGAGACGATAAAAATGACTTTCTGACGAAAAAGAACCAAGGAACTCTCTCCTCATCTTGAAGTAATCTGAGCATTAGTAAGCAATGAGTAAGAATTAACTCAAGTTTCTAGACTTAGTCATTGATGCGCAAGCTTCTAAAGTCTAGCACAGTACTGGGTCATCGCTTCACAACTTCTTCCAGCTTTGAAAATAGTTTTTTTGTTTATCTTTTTGTTGATGTGGCACTGTTTTGAAAGGATTCAGGACTGGCTAAAGAGGTAAGTCAAACATGAATCATATTTAAGGACCGTTTCCTGATGTTGAAACGCGACTGAACCAAAAAAGCTCATGTTTCAGGAGTTGCTGAGACTCCTACAGAAGTTTGACTTGTATCCTTTTTTAAAACTTGCCTAAAGTGCAAGCTGAATATTTGTTTTGACTGTGGTCTCTATGTTTTGGTTCATCAGAGTTGCTTTGGCTGTGCCCCACTTAGTGTGCTCGTATTTGTGATCTTGGCATGGTGATTCAGTGAGCAGTGTTACTGCATTCTGTTGGGCTCTTCAATCGCGGTTTCTGCAAGCTTCTGCATTCTCCGTGGTCATATTTCCTCACTGTGGGGTTGCATCCAGCTGGCGCGAGTGTCTCATACAAATACGCACACTCCCATTCTTTCTGCTGTCATTTCATGGAACGTGACAAACCGCAGACTGCTACAGACGATAAAGCAACTACTAAGGCAAGGAGGACACTTAAGGCCATGCTGCTCTGGCCGAAACCAGGATTTCCTTTAAACATTTCCCCCCAGCCTCTCCTTTATAAGCCCCACCCCCCACACACACATTGATCCCTTTTTTTTTTTTTTTTTTTAATTTCCTGTCAGTCTGTAGCGTATGGACTCAAAGCAAAGGCTACAGCTAAGAATGATCAAAACAACCATAACATATAGCAAAGAACTGGACCAACAAAGCCCAAGGACAAAATTGCCCTCTACACACACGCACACACATCCCAAAGACTAACCAGGCCAAGGAGGCTGTGCAGTATCCATGACAACTTGCTGGAATGTTGGGGCCATCATCAGCATGCTTGGCTACATCTCTCTTTCACTCATGTTTCTCTCCTTTCACTTACCGTAATTTCTCCATCAAGACCTTCAAGAGTCTTCATCTAAAAATGACGTATTGCATTTTAGGCACAGGTGCGTCTTTCATTATTTTCAATGACATCAATTAGCCAAGCCGTATTCACTATTCACGTTGAGCACCAAGATGTGGAAGAGCAGCAAGGAATAAAATGAGTGCGACGCGTCGGTGGATAGGAGGTGCATCTTGTACAATGCTGCTTAACATCAAGGACAAGAAATGTGTCCTTACATTTTGCAATTTTCTGAATACCACTAAAACGCTGTGCATCTTCACTTCTAGACCAAAACATAAATAGCTATATGATGAAGCATACATCGCCATTTCCCCTCTGTGCTCTCAAGATAAAGGTCTGGTACACTACTCTTTGAGAACGACCTGTGAGGATACAGGGGTCATGGCTCTTTGGCCCCTAGATTTCACCAGTAGGGGTTGAGTACATGAACCAGGACTGGCAAGTATAATCCTGAGAGGTGGTCATAAATCAGACTTTATGGGAAAGACACCGAGAGAAAGCATGTGAATTGGCATCGTCTCTCACTATTGCTTTATCCTAACAGCTCAAACAAGTTTATCGTGCCTTGTTACGGCTTTCTTTCTTAGGGTGGCACATCCTGTTCGAGCCCTCCCTCTTTCCCACGCTCATTTAGCTGGCCTCTATTCCCAGCGAAGAGCCATGGTTGAAGAAATAGAGCTGAACTTTAACCCCATAACACATAGTTTCCTAGAAGTGCTAAAGTTTACAAAAACAGGGGGAAAGGTGTTGTAAGAAGGCACTTCCACAACTGATCTTAGCTTCTGTTTTAGTTCCTCTCACCCTCACCTTAACAGCATGGAGCTTTTGTTCACCGTTTTTCCTTGAGGTGCAATGGAAATAAACTAAATCCACTCGTAAAACAAAGCACAAAACTGTGCAAGGTCACTTGTGCTTTAGACACCACACCACCAGGTTATGTAAGAGACAGTAAGGGAAGAGCGAATAGAGGTGCTCATGTAATAGTGGGAAAAACTTCACTTTTCAGAAAGGCTCCACTTGACCCCTCACACGGACTCTTACTGGCCAGAAATAGACCAACAAGGAACACTTTATGCCCCAGGCTGCTCAGAGATCCCTCACACGGCCTTCTTTAGAAGCAGGCACACAAGGACCATTATCTTTGTGGATTCACAACACAACATGCCAGAAAGCAACTAGTTTCCCTCCAAGGACATCTACTGAAGTTTGAGAAGATATGATCTTGGAGTAGCTAAGACTCCAATCATGAGCTGAAAAGTGAATTTGGCTCCCTCCATGCATCCATCTTGTATGATACAGCAGCGTGGGTAGGATGTTCACATGGTATGTGAGGATTTAGCTACTCCAGAGTTAGAGGTGGGTTGGGTAAAAAGGAGGATGAAAGCAGCATGGAGTGCTTATATAAAACTTCACACAGCATCCTCCATGCTGATGAGTCACATCAACTCAACCTCCATACAACATTTCAGTCCAATGTACCTGCACCTCTCATGATTGCATAAAATGCCACTTGTCTAATGTTGGTAAATTGACATCCTGGGGGAGGGCAGTTTTTGTAATACATTTGCCACATTTAAAGCCAGGTATACACTAATCACTTCCAGGTATGGCTGGCCTTCTTGAAGCAAATTAAATCTATCCAAGAATCTTATATCTTGCTAGGTGAACCCACTCAGACCAACTGGGTACAGCATTGTGTCCAAATGCTACAGCTGATCCTTTAGGGTCTGCAATGATGTCCATCTTTACATGAAACAAATGACAAAATGAATCTTTACTACTGGAATTGGCCCACCTTTTTAGTTTCAGCTAGACTTCATTTATGGTCGTGCTTGAAAGTTTGTGAACCCTTGGGAATATTCAGATAAGTTCTAAAAGTAGATCAAGAACCCAATTGACAAAGTACTTTGGTCTCATCATTTTCTATGATCAAATATTTCATGTCTGAACCACTAGGATTAGTCAGATGTTTGTCAGCGGGATGACAATGTTTGAGTGGGTACCCCATTTTATTTATAGAGCAGGGATCAATTAAAGTCTGATCTTCAGTGTACATGAGTGCACCATGGCGCAAAGATTCAAGAATCTTGGAAAGCTGATGCTCATCAGGGTGAAAGGTTATAAAATCTCAAGTTTGCACTCCAATACACAGACCAAGAAAGAAAAAACACAAAAACGAGATCATTACCATCTCTCCAGAATTGGGCAACTAATACTCAAGCTTTATACTGGTCATCTGTTTAATACCTATAAAACTGGTCAGGCTATATTTAAAATTCTAGAAAGTCCTAACAGGTTCAAAGTCTACAAACACCAAATTTTCAGCTTTGCATCCAGATTTTTTTTTAAGCTCCCAGGATTGTAACCCTGTTACTAAAATGTTATTAAAAATGGCTCATCAGTGGAATTAAACTATTATACAATAACTTGCAGAAAATGTTTGAGGCTCTTGCCTATAATAGAGCCGTCCTGTGTTGGTTACCATCCATTCAAACCCATTTTCTTGTAGAAAGTCATGCAGATAACTCCAGTTTGGAGAAAGCAATGACTTTGCAAGTAATGAGGCATGTAAAGGAAATCACCAATTGCACTGAAAGTTAACTGGCCATCATGAAAGTTCAGAAGCGAAGAAAATTTCCCCTTTCACAGCCCGCATGGCTGAATACAGATGCACAGTTAGTGTGAGGCACCACGAGTCTACAGCAACAGAGCATTTTGGCACATCTAGTTTGTCTTTAGACTAGACCTTAGAGCTGTTGGAAGTGGATCATAAAATAAAAAGGCAGCACCACCTACTGGACATCAGGGGAAAACCTTGATCTTTTAAGTTCTCTTAAACGAAACAGTCAAATCAAAATGAACTGCCCAATGAATCCCCATTCAATTATGAAATGCACAGAAACCAAACTAAAGCAGTATGAATGCTTAAACACCTTTATTGTGCCCAATCAAAAACTGAACTTCACAGCTGTAAGTACTCAAACTCAGCAGACCACAATGAGGTAGAATAAAAAGACAAAGCAGCTGGGCTCAAGAGGCTCAGCAACAAATCAAATGTGAAGAAATGACAGTCCAGGTTATGAATACAATCTGACCTTTTGATATTCCAGAGGCTGGAAATAAAGTGACATCTGCATTTGGTCTACTAAGGCGCCAATGGTACATTCAAGTGAAGTTTAGAGTTTTACATTCAACAAGCAGCTGTTTGTAATCGGAGGTCATGCCCATTGCAATACCTGCTGATGTTCAAAAATAAGTGATTAAAAACCTACCCCTCTCCAAAGTGCAAATTAAAAAGTGCAACAGTAAAACTATGTGCAATCTATGGCCATTCACATTTCTGATTGAGTTGATCCAAAAACTTGATGCAACCCAGTAAAAGCAATGCCTCTGGACGGCATGCACTAAAAATTACCTGGGTTGGTGATAACGTTACACCCAAATCCCTTGTTCCACTGAGCATAAAGCTGGAACCAAGGGAGAAAACTCTCCAAAAAAAAAGCTGTGGAGAAAGGGGGGAACAAAAAAAAAAAAAAAAAAAAAAAAAAAAAAAAAGCAAAATTAAAAAAGCCAATAGGTAGATTTCTGTTCAATCTTTTTGTCCTGACTTAAAACCGTTTTATGTAAAAATTAGTAAAAAATAACTGCGTAAAATGTCTGGAAGATGAAAGTTGGGCTTCATGTATCTGTTTCTAAAGTAAAAAACCCTAGCTAACTGCAATGGGAAAAGCAGCTAGAAAGGATAAACCAATTTAAAGGCACTGTATGGCTTCGGTTAGTTAAAGAAATTTGCATGACTGTTCAAGAAAGAAAAGAAAAAAGGATGGAAAAAAAGCAACTTAAGAAATTTTCATAAGAGAAAGAGAACCTTTCGAACCATGGCCTTATTCTTCTCACCCCAAAAATCCAGGGAGACTTTCAAAATGTGTGGGGGCCCCTGCAAACCCATCCTATCTCTGTGCAAAGTGCCAAAGTGAACAAGCCAAAAAAAAAAAAGTGTCAAAGTGAACTTTCTACAGCGCTTGCGCAAACCCACACTGTTGGGGATGCCTGCCGCAGGCCTGGCGCTGGAGCTGGTCCGTAGACATGGTGGCAGTCCAGGCAGGAGCACGATGTTGCCATGTTAAGCAAGGCCTCTAGCTGGAGTCCCTGTTCTTCTGGTTACGCATTAGAGGGCGGTGGTTGCTCAGGATATCCATGGAATGCTGCCAGTGCCAGCATGAGCGACAGTAGTACTTAAAGCAGGCCTGTGTACAATGAGATAAATATTAAATATGAAACCAAGTTCAAACTTCAACCATTAACACTGCATCATTTTGCCAAGAACAAAAATTCCTTTATTAATCCTGTAAACAGTTCTAGTTTAAGCAAAAGGTCAATTACAAACTTGCTTTTGCTTGAAACGATACAAACTGTATTTTCATATGATAAACATGCATCCATAATAGATCATACATAGCTTTACATACACCATAAAACTCATTCCCATAGCCAATTTGGACCAGATGAACACTGAATATGCATTTCACATTTTATATTAAAACACTACTAAAGATCTTAATTCATTTTATTAAACACTGAATTCTCACAGTCAAGTTGATTTAGCCAGCAAGATGAATCAAATTAGAACTTCATTAATCCCATGGGAAGGTTCCTCTGGGAAATTTGGTTTCCAATAGCAGAACACCGGCATATTACATTTAAAATGAAAGGGGGATACTATGAAAGGACAAAAATATAGTAGCAAAACATTTATTTTTTTTTTTCTCACAGAAACAGTGTTGATAGATACCAATGATAAGGACAGTGTTTATAAATTATGAAGGGGAAAAAAGTCTTACATATCCAGATTAATTGGTAAGTGTTTTCAGTGTTCCCGGTCCCCCCCATCCTCCTATGTCCCCGTTTCCCCAGCAAGCAGTTGTACATTGTGATGGCGTGTGGGACAAAGGAGTTCTTAAGTCTGTTGGTTCTACAATTGGGGAGAAGCAGCCTGTCTTCTGCTTGTTTATTACAGTGTGCAGAGGGTGCCTGGCATTATCCATAATGGCCAGCAGTTTGTCCAGAGTTCTCTTCTCTGCCACTAGAGTGTTCAGCTTCATGCAGACCACAGAGCCTGCCCTCCTGATTAGTCAGTCAACTAAAATAAGGATGTGTCCTCTGACTTGTTCCCCCTTCCCTTTCATACTAAATGAGGCATGGATCAGTTTTACATTACATTTTAAAATGTTACATAATCGATCAGGTTAGTGTGATATTGGTGCTGGGTAGCTATAAGAAACTGACTTCAGTGACTATCATACAGAGATGGTCATGAATAGGAGCATGCCATCATGCATAAGCCTTTCATTATTTGACATTTCTTACATCTACACGATCAGCAAAACACTGGATTCTTATCAGTGCACACAAGCACTGCAACATACAGTGAGAAAAGACACATGCACTTCTGATAACTAGCCACAACTCCGATACCACCTCAGCAAGTAGTGAAATGAAAGCAAAGATTTCAGAAATGTCAAGGAACACCCAATCTCAAAAAGGCATGGTGTTCAGGCATCCACAAAGTATTTATTAATAAATACAGTAGTAGGTGCATCTTAAATTGTGACCATAGATTAGAAGTTAGCAGGCCATCAGCAGCTGCTCTGGGGCATACAGTTAGCTTCCAAAAATAAATTTGGGTTTTGTTCAAAAGCAACATTAACACTGATGAAGTTATGCAACATTAAATGTATAGTTAAAACATTCTTACACCACAAGTGTTACATTTGTGCCAAGCTGATTGAGGTTACTGCACAATCCCTTCATGCTGCTTGGTAACGTTGGTAAGAAAGCATCACTGATGGTTTGGACAAAATACAACTGCAAAGTCAATAATGCTAACATTAAATATTGCTGGGTAATGACTTCAGAAAACAAAAAGCATGCTCCTGCAGAAAACGATAAAGCTGAACCAACATTAGCAGAGCTAGACCAGTAGGGACCACTGAAATGCAATTTTAGGAAGTGCACAAAAATGCTATGCTACTATTTATTGTGCTAATGTACAAGTAATACTGGTGTGTAGATCCCAACCTTTCTTAGCAGGCAAAAGTTAGCTTGTACAACAGCACGGGCCATCTCCTTTGACACTCATCTTAGCACCAAGTTAATTCAAGGTTCCCTTTATGAACAAGTGGAAAACAAAACCAATTCCAAGGCAAGTGTGCATTACAAGTACCTTTAAAGAATAAAAAAAATCTGGGATCCACCATCTCAATACAGGGCAGTGAATCATATAGACCCAGGAGGCCTTTTCAATTTGGTTACAGTGATGTAGATTGCCTGAATAATGAAACTTAAGTATTCATTTAAATTCCTCCTCTTCATCAGGCCCCTTGAACTGAAGTTTAACACAAGCCAGTAGATTAATAAAATGGAAATTTGTAGCCAATGCTTGATTCATGGAAATCTTCAGAATATAAAGCTGTACAACATGCAGCTCAACATAATTATATAAATCTCCAAATTTAACAGTTTACAGCTTTCAAGACAAAAATTAGATCTTAGTTATGTTTAGGTCTATCCCATGACCAAGAAAAAAAAAATTTAACTTTTTGCAAGTGAAGTGCATGTTTTGATTTTTACCTGGTCTCTGCAGAAAAAGGGTCCAGGTTGACGACTGCACACCTGACACATGGAATCCTCCAGATAAGGGTCGATCTGAACCTACAAGGAAGAGATCCTCCAGTGACTCAAATTACACTGGACATTTAAAGACGGAAACACTGATTTCACAACAACCTGAAGTACACACAACCTTAAGATGAGTGCACAGACCATGAATAATGCAGTAAAATTACAATTGTACCTTTTTGGTAAATTTGGGGGTCTTGATTTCAACAAATGCAGCACTAACGGCTTTCAGGTAACTGCGTTGGTTGTTAAAGGTTACACGACCAGAACCTGAGAAGACAAAGGACAACGAGTCCTTTAAATCTGAGGGAAACAAGTCACAAATCCAGATGGAGTCCTTTGGTCATGGTTCACTGTCTGGTAGGACAAATAATATTTAATAATAAAAACAGAAAAAACAAAAAACCCTCCACTAAATTCAAGTTGGTCTTGTTTTCAGCCTGTTCACACCAGACTGCATGCTTCACCACATGTCCTACTGGCAGGCCTTGCACATCAAGAAAACGATGAGCCAAATGCACATTGGGCATATCAATGAAACACTGACAACTAAGTTGGATCAGCTCAAAATGACCATGAGCTTGCAAAACTGCTGATTCATCTCAGAATCTGACCGTAAACAAGGTCAGAATTTAAAACAGCAGCTAACCAATACATTTCTAGAGAGTTTACTCTTACACAACTCCGAAAACAGAAATCCATCTTCATGATCTACAAAACCCAGATTAATACTCCTTGGCTACATATAGAAAAGCAACCCTGTTTGGATACTGTATCTCACTTGTGATTTCCAAGTCTTAACAGAATTGCACATTGAACTACAATGCAACAGGGTTGACTGCATTAAAAGGTGGAGCACGTTCATGTCCAACACTGTACTGTTAAATTCTTAAAGCAATCCCCTACTTTAAAGGATGCTTTTGCAAAGACATCACATCTATCACCAAGTTTCTACTTTTCTGTATTGCACATTTCTTGCATTTCACCAACAAGAGACAGCGGTTTGGTTATTGCTTTATATGCGCTCATTCTCCAGCGCCAAGCTCTGGCACAGTATCTTCTCCATACTTCCACATTGAAACACAACTAGGCCTTAATTTTTAAGCTGCTCACCAATCGGGTACTTGTGCTTGTCCGTGTCGATCCCAGCATACATGACCCCTCCGAACAGGTCATTCATAATGCTGGCCAAGGCCTCGGCATTGAGCATGCCATGCAGTGCTCCAACAAACACGGTGTTACTGGGGTCTAGCCTCTGAGAAGGGCAGCGAACATAGTTACTGTCCGAGATCACCCAGGGGATCACCTGCACCTAGCAGACACACAAGTTGAAGTAGTGTTATCTACTAGAAGATTCATGCTTTAAACATAAAACATTTGGATATCTGATTATACAGTGTGCATGTATACATTTTACACACAAAAATAAAAATAAAGTTGAAAGCACCACATCTGGAATGCAATGTTCAAAATGCATGGCTCTCTATTGGGCACATGGTGTACATCTATATGGTCTTAGAGCAATCCAGTTCTTCCTTCAGCATTACCACTCTCCTGCTGATTTATCAAGTTGGTGCACAGCAACTTCATTTGTGGGAATTAGACAACCAAAGAAATTACCATTTACAAAGTGAACCCAAGCAGCAATGCTTACGTCCTTGCAGCGCATCCTTCTGCTAGACATTTTGAAGTAATACTCGCTGTAGCCCTCGGGATGAAGCAGATCCTGAGTGCAGGCCTGCAGCAGAGCTCGCACGGACTTCTCAGACTCAAACACCAGGTACACATAACCTACAACAGTCAAGTCTCAGTCACTGCAGTGGTCACACTGCTTGCAAAAGAAAAAAGTCAATCATGCAATGATCACTGACTAGTAACAGTACATTCGGGGGGGACCCACACACCACACATGCAGGTTTGACAACTGCAACCATGACCGTGCTGCGCATGCAAAAGCCCATAGACTTCACGTGAATTTCTACCTCCTAATACATGTTCTCCAAAGCCTCAGTGCCTCTCACCCGACTGATGGTGCAAACCACCTCCAAAGTGCTGGAATTAACTGAATAACCTACCCATTGCATTACCTTTGGGCATATTACCTTTAGGAGGGCAACGAGGATGCTTGCCATCCTTACCAGGCCACTCCACACTCAGTGGGCCATAGCAGTTGAATGTGTTAATCAAGCCAGCTGAAGGCAGAAATAGAAAGAAGAAAACATTTCACATCAATTCCACACAAAATACCACATTTACTTAGATAAAGGATTTAAAGGATTACGAGAAAGAAAAAAACCCACGCTCAGTAATGTCCCAAGGAACACCTCCAAGGAAGACCTTGCAGGAGTAAACAGGGTTTTTGTAGTTTCTGGATGGAAGCTGGCCACTCCATGTGAAGGTGGCTTCATTAATTGCTGGCATGCATGCAACGATAAGATCAGAGTCCACTGCATTAATGAAAAAGGCTAGACCAAACCAGCATAAACAATGTAATGATTCTACAATCAAGAAATAAACCAGACAAATCCAATTAACAGGAAGCTACAAATCTAATTTACAACAGGTTACATTAGACTGATTATATCTACAGGGCTCAGCTGGTTCAGCCTAGTCACAGAAATCAGTGTGAGGGGCATACCAATATCTAAGAAAAATTAGACAAAGACAAGCTTGGATCTTGGTAAGTACATGCTGATTCATATATTTAAAAAAAAAAAAACCAAAACAAACAAAAACACACATGAGCATTAATGGGCAATAAACAGTGGTTAGGGAAAAATACGGAAAGTAAATACAAAAGGCAATGGGTGTTCAAGAATGGAAAAAAAAAGTGCACAGTTGTGGCTATACACAGCTGCATATAGCACAAGTGCGTATACACATCAAATTCAAAAACTATCACATGGCCAGAGGGTGGGTAAAAAAAATAAAAAATATTAAAAGGCTTGCACTAGACCACCACACTTGTTTGTAGCTCATTAGGTGCTACAGGGTTGCAAGATAGTGACAGGTTTCAGTTCAGTGTGTTCAAGTGACCCAGTTTGTACTCCACATTTAGTCAGCATAAACTATACTAGTTGGACAAAAAAAATGGAAGCATTTAAAACTACTTGGCATACCTGCAGCTTGCCTGTGAAGGCGAGCTTCCCTCTCGATGCTAAACGGGCCATCTGGGGTCTCAAGCAGGTCCCAGTTGGGCCAGACTGAGGCTCCAGGCCAGCGGCGGGACACACTGCTGCCTGGGGGAGCACTGGGTGGAGGGGTCAAGGGAGAACCATCATGGTTCACACGGGAGCCAATACTAAGATTTAATGGGTCTTTCTGCATGCTGGGCATGATGTGCACAGAGGGGGAGATCCTCAAAGAGGACTGCACAGAAGAAAAGCAAGGATTACAGAAACAAGCAAACAAATTAGTCTCAAAAGAGATATTATGGTAACACTGTATCCCACACTTTGAAGCCACCCTAACAGCTCACCAGCAGATCAGAAAGATGATCAGAGCCAGAGCTAAAGCCACTGGTCTCAGAGTCCACAGGGCTGCTGGAATGGGAGCCCAGCAGTGAACGGGAGTTCATACGTGCCAAGCCTGGAAACTTCTCTAGGAAGTCTGAGGCTCCTGTGTTGGGCTCATTTGTAATTAAGCCCTGGGGCTTGTTCAGGAGTTTGCCCAGAGGACTTCCCAAGATCCCAAGCACTGGAAAACAGCACTCATGTTAATGTAAATATTGCTCATTAAAATCACTGGGATAACAATTTAGATTTGGGGTTTTTGTTTTTTGCAGGGGGCACATGCAGAGAAACCGGAAGAACGCCTCATTTAATGCATTAATTGCCATTAGGAATAGGCAGGGCATGAGACAGGAATTTGACACAGCCTCGACACCAAACTCCGACTTGTTTTGAACCACCATTTAAATTCAGCCTCAGTGCTCACTACTGTGAAAGGAGTTTAGTAGCTCAGACAAATACATTTTCCAATCTAGATAAGTGAAAAGTTTAACATTTATTTTAAAATGTACCTGAATAACTTTTTTAAAAAACACAGTACATTGGCAAGCCTGTGCTTATAGGATTATTGGTGCCTAGTTTCAATTTTAACAGATGAAACTGGACAGGAACACTGAAAATGGGATAAACACCAGTGTTTTTGTATATTCAAAAACACCAATAGCTTAAAACATCCAGGAAAGAAAGGTTGCAAAGCATTACTCACTTGAGGGGTTGCTGTTTGGGGCTGATGATTCAGTGTCATGGCTGCTCCACGGCCTCTCCCAGTCGGATAAGCTGAGGGACTGTAGGCCGAGGCCCAGTTCGGAGACATCGGGCAGAACACGAGATGACTCCTGCCCATTGCTGGGAAAAAGCATCCTGCTCCGGACAGCGCACAGATCAGAGTCCGCACGCTCTGTCAACACAACCGAGAAAGAAAAAAGAAAAAAGTATGTGTATGCTCTGCATTAGCTGCTGGGCATTACAAAGACACAGCTTAAAAAGCAGCCGCTACACTAGTGATAAACACTGATTCCCTCTAAGCTCTGTCACAGAATAAATCTGCAAGCTGGCAAGCCGGACTGCACGAGGCCGCTGCAGATGCCATGCGGCGACATGTGACCGAGGTGCCGATGCCCTCACACTCTGCTGCTAATGAATCACCCCACAGCCCCCAAGACGGCACCGAATTCCTCTCAAATTCTCCTGCAGGCTAGCAGTCTGTGCAGCCTTCCTCAGGGCTGCAGTCCTTGGACTGAGGAAGTGGAAATGAGGCAGGAGCTGCAGGCTGGGGGGAAAAGGAGACGGGAGAAAAGCCTGGCGAATCACAGAACGGTGGCAGCTTGAGGCTGTGTGATCAGAGGCTGAAGGATAGAAGCACTGCATCGCACCGTCCGAGCTGGATGCCATCCAGCAGCTCCAGGCCTGAATCAGCATCAGTGTACGTCTCGGGTTCTTGACATGGCATGACCACTGCAGCACTAAATGAAGCAATTTTGCATACATGAAGATTATGCAAATGAAAATATGCAACTGGTCATGCAGAACAAGTTAAGCCAGGGTTCCTATTCTTCATAATGCAACCCCCACCCCACCCAGAACCTGTCATCTTATAATAACTAATCTGCCAAGTCAAAAGAAATCTAGAACTTGCCTTGATAAACACAAGGTTCAAACCCATCTGAGGACATGTTTCACTAGAACAAAAGCACATGCAACAAGAGAAAGCAAACAGGGCCACATTTCTCCTTACAACATTGGACATGCAATTCCTGCATCACAACAGCGCAAATTGACTTAATATTTCTAAGACTCATTGTTCAAAGAAATTCCATGACCTGAAAACTAATCCATTACAACCTTTAATACAGGTGGAAACCCCCATGCTCAGGTTTCAGATTTCTACACAGCCAATCCCACAACAAATAAAGTGCCGGTAGAAGTGGACCAGTTTCTTGCTACAAAAGCAGAAAGGTTACATGTTTTCTTTTACATTGGAAAGCACATTTCACATGCATTTAATCAGCTTTTAGCATAAAGGACCAATTCTGCAGCTTATTTTTAAACCTACACTATATCCACAACCCCAGGAAAAAAAGATTCCAATATTGCACACTTAACAGCATGATGCCAGTAACAAGTACACGTTGGTTCTCCCCCTTTATTTCAGAGATCACGAAGTTCTGTCGGCAATGCAGGATGCCTCAGTACGAAACACGGATCCAAGTTGTTCTGTTCTACATCTTGCCAGGAAAGTTTCACTCCAAATTACAACCAACCCTTTCCACAAGTCCTCCAGTGTGCAAAACCCATGAAGTAACTGCCAGCAAGTTACCCATGAAGGAATCCCGTTTGGTCTTGGCACTGGGAGTGGTGCACACCCCGGTGAGGTCCAGAGAATTGCCCAGCATGGTGTTCATCCTGCGAAAGATGTCCGCATTGCTGCATGTGGACAGGGCTGGTGTCTCTGAATCCCAACGGTTAAGGGCTCTGGGATTATCTCTCTGAAAGAAAGACAAATACAGACACAAATTAAACAGCTCTTAGGTGGTACCACAAAGGACACCCCTCAGTACCTGTAAACGTGAATATGGTTCCTTTAAAATAACTCAAGGTAAATAAATGGACCTTAATCCTGGAAAACCCACATCACTGATAAGGGTGACCTAAAACTTAAGAGTTAAATAGGCCCCTACAGGGTTAAGGACTACATGTACTTGGGTAAAGAAACAGGCCCTTGGTGGAACCACTCCAGGAACTAAAAATATAGTTGGGGAAGTGGGTAAGAAACCTAATATATAATTTTATTTATATTATATATATATATATATATATAATATAAAAATACCCGTCCTAGGTGTCTGACAAACAAGGCCAGGACATTTAAAAGCCATTTTTATTACTTATATCCAAGAACATTAACAGAAGTAACAGTAAGGAATCGATATGGTGGCCAAAAGCTTTCAACATGACTGACAACACAAACACAAGAACTAGACGCTAATAACACAAAGCACAAACACACAAAAATACGTCCTCTTGAGTTGGCTTTTCGAGGCCAAACACCACATTTCTGACCAACTAAACATTAAATTAAAATAAAATAAAATAAAAAAAAAAAACAAAACAAAAACTCACCAGAGAAAACGCCATGGTAGAATTATGAAAGAGAACGATCTAAAACACCAACAAATTGTCAGTCACTGTGAGGTGTACTTAAGCCTTCCGAAGTAAAATCAGCCCTCATTAGGAACATCTGTGCTCTATCTACGTGCACGTTAACTCACCGTGACCTCGCGCTGTTCTCATTGGTTTAGCAGATTAACCAATCAGAAGCCGGTGCGTAATTGACAACCCCCTCCCCCGCCCCCGCCCCATCGAATGCACATGCTCATCTAACTGTAATTGGTTGCAACTTATAATGTTTCTTTTGGACTACAGTATTAGATATGACTTTTTTTTGTGTTTGCCAGTTGGGGAGGGGTTTAAATGTCAGCATATAGCCCAACTAGACTGGAAGATAAACTTCTGAGTTAGGAATAAATGTGCTGTAAGTGTAATGATTAAATAATGATTTATTTTAAAAAACGTTTTAAAAAAGCATGTTTTAATTAATTATAGAGAGTGTACTAAAAAGTAAAAAATTATTTTTCTGGTCAGAAAATGTATACATGCATCACTCGGAAAATAAAAGCGTGGGCACTTATGGAATGGTTGTTGATTAAGGAAAAGGAAAAAAAAATGCAATTATTTTTTACTTTTTAGTACACTCGCTATAATTAATATAATTGTGGTTTTTTAAAAAGTTTTTTAAAAATATATTTTTATTTTCTACTGTTTAGTCTTGAATGAATCTTTGTTAATGATTTTGTTATCACTAAAAACCCGTAGTCAAAGGTGCTTCCTATTAAGAGTCAGAGTGGTAACTAGCTAACTAACTTTTTTGGACCAACACCCTGAATAAAGTAGTCTTTCTAAAAATGGTTTTCGGTGTATTGTTGGGGACGGCCAGGCCAACAAATGTATAGGGCATTTTGCCTAGCCAAGTAGAAAAAAAGCCAATTCTAATATATTCACCGTGTGGGGCAGGGGGTAGCTCAGGGGTTAAGACACTGGACTACTGATCATCAGCTAGGGAGTTCAAATACAAACACTGCTAAGCTACCGCTATTGGGCCCTTGAGCAAGGCCCTTAACCTCAACTGCTCAGTTGTATAAATGAGATAAAAATCGTGAGTTGCTCTGGATAAGGGCATGTGCCAAATGACTGTAATGTAATGGGTGAATATGAAAACAGCAGATGCTATTGGTTCTTTGCATTGACCACATCCAACGGTTACCAGCACCACTTATTGGTGAAACATGAAATTATTTTCCCTTAAAGACATTTCGATTACTTAATTATGGTAGATTAAGTAATTTATACTTTTGATGATTGAATATTGTATTGTCATCAGAAGCAACCAAGTATGCAAAGTTTGAAGGAAATTGGCTCATGAGAAGTGAGTTCAAAATTGATTACAAAATTTGAACCAGACTGACAAATAAACAAGAAGTGAAGTTAATATAAGTGTGGTAATAATCATAATAAAAATAATAATAAAAAATAAATAATAATAATAATAATAATAATAATAATAATTAAAAGAAGAGCTTCTCAATCATATCTTCTACCATAGGAAGTCATTTGGGATTTTTTTTTTTTCTGCATTAATGCAACCCTTTATAAGCTATGCAAGGAAGTGAAACCAGGAGATATTTGAAAAAGTGTGGTGATGTTCATTTTGTGGGGTTCCAAAGCTTGGAGAATGTAGTCGAGTTCCTTTTCCTTCTGTTTCCTGTAACAACCTAAAACAAGGTTCTTATCCTCAGGTCTGTGGATGCCTAGGGGGTCCATGGATGGATTTCTGAAGGGCCAGGAGGGTCATGTAAAAATTAATATTTATATTCACTATACAGCACGGTACACTTAATTTTCTTGGAGGACTCTGGTGTGCATTGATACAAGCCTATCTTTGTCTGGTAAAGTGAGCTACGAGTGCTCTGATTCCTTTTGCTAGTGCATACCTTTGTGAATCAGCGTTTTCAGGACTTGTTTCGGTCCAAACGAAAAGTGGAATTAGACTGGATACCAAAGATATGTGCGCCACCTTGTTGAAAACCACTCCACAGTTTCATATTCTTATTCAAGGCAAACAAGAACAACCAAGTAACAGATGTGTTTTAATTTGCACAAGAGGAATCATTCACTCACTCACTCACTCCCCTTCTGCCATTTAATCCTGTTCAGGGTCGTGGGGGAAGCTGGAGCCAATCCCAGCTGACTTCGGGCAAGAGGTGTTGTACACCCTGGGCAGGTCGCCAAGCCACCACAGGAACAACACACAGAGAAACAACCATTCCCACCTATGGGCAATCCCCTCTGTGTATGTCTTTGGACTGTGTGAGGAAACCCCCACACGGACACAGGGAGAACATGCAAACTCCACACAGAAAGGCACCCAGGTCGACCCAGGGGATTGAACCCAGGACCTTCTTGCTGTAAGGGGACAGTGCTAACCACTACACCACTGTGCTGCCGCGCCCAAGATGGTTGTATTTCATAATTATAATGAAATAAAGTGTTTGATTGTTTACTCAAAAGTTTAATACTACTTCGTCATGTATGAGACAATTAAATCTCGATAAATGAAGTGCATTAAATTCATTGAATGGAAAGTTCTGTTTGTGAATATTTCTAGGGAAAGGGGACCATCATTTACATCAGATTCTTAAACGACTCAGGGACTAAAAAAAGGATAAGAATCATGGACATAAAATGTATACCAAGAGGTGATACATGTCCTTTCCATTGCTGTTAAAGTACATCTTAAAATCCTTAATTCTGATAGTAGTACTGTGTTTACCATTGGAATAGAAGATTCTCAAAGACACCTAAACAGCAATGGCGTGGACATAACTCAGTTCACCTCTTGGTTTGGTGAGCCTTTGTGTGGGGAGTTTGCATGTTCTCCCTGTGCCGATTCCTCCCACACCTCAAAGACATGCAGATTAGGTCATCCAGCTACTCTGAATTGCCAATAGGTGTGAAGGAGTTTGAATGGTTGTTGATGTCTGTGGTAGCTCTGTATACGTTTGGTGACCTTTGCAGGGTGCACCCAACCTCTCGGCCAGATTCAGCTGGGATCGGCTCCAGCAACCTTGTTGGATTAGCAGTACGGATAATAGATGGATGGCTATCAGTCCGTGTTCTGGTTCATCCCAAAAGGTGTTATGTAGGGTTTTATTCCTTTTTGCAAGCCACTCGAGTTCTTCCACTCCAACCTTAGCAAACCAGGTCTTCCTAGCCCTTGGTCATACACAGGAATGGTCATGTTCAATGGCATGGAACATGTGGACCCTTTAGTTACAATTTAAAAAAAAAACCACTGTAATGCTACAGCATAAAGACATTCTATAACATCATTTTTCCAACTTCACAGCAACAATTTGGGGAAGACTCACATTTGGGTGTGATTGCCAAATGCCTACAAACCTTACCATGTAATGCATGCATGGGAACATCAGTTACACTACCTCAAGTGACTTGGATTTGGGCCAATTAATTTTTTGTTTTATATCATTGTGAATTAAGTATGATTGACATGAAGCATAGCAAGCCTGATTTAATGGTATTACAGAATACTGTACTTGAAATTGGTCTCCACTTCATTTTCAGAGATTTGTCTCCAGGTGCCAATAACATCCTAAGCAAGAGCTTCAAGTCCAACAAGTTGGTCAGGGTTTAAGTAGAGTAAGGTCTGTTGTTGGGCATTGGCACTTTACATTCCTGAGACCACCACCTCTTTGTAAAATGTAATGGTTTTGGTAACTATCGTCAGACATAAGAGACCCAAATACCAGAGTGCTGTTATTCCTTCTATGATAAGGGTCACAACTGTAGGAGCCCACAATTCTGAAATAAGCATTTTATAGAAATGTAAAATAAATAAAAAGTACTGTTCCCACATTGCTGGCACCTCCATGACACTATGAATTAGATTCATACTTAAAACTACAAGTTCATCAGAATATATATATATTGAAGCAACATGCTATTTTTGCCATCAAAACCAGTACCAGTCAAATCATGCCAATCTTATTGTCCCATCTAGGGTAGGTATTGATAAACAACTTGGAGTAAGGGACCCACTAAACAAATATTTGGAAATGTCATCCCCTCCCATGCAGACTGGTATTATGAACATAAACCAACTACTTGAATATTAGGAGCATTTAAATGCATACTACTTGTAAATGTAAACCTTTACTTTTTTTTAACTAACAAATTCATATTAAAAAAAAAATAAATAAAAAAAAAAAAATCACCTTAAAGTTGATATTTATAGGCCTAATTAATCTAACCTTGGCTACTTGAATCATGTCAAAGCAACTCAACTACAAATTTGAATGTAATAACTTTGGGTTGGGATTTCCACCACTGCAACCCAAAAGTAAATGGTTATACACGGCCATCTGAAAGCACCCAAAACCATCCTTTATCCATTTCACCTCTAGAGGGCAGTTTAACCCAAGTTCACTACAGCAGTGATCAGGTTCCTGGAAATTTGAACAATCAGTCGCAGTTCTTCCAAAACCGGACTCTGGACGTCTGCTTTAATTGGTTGATCCCTCCATTATGCATGGTTTCAATTTTACCCTTCCACAACCATGAAAGAGCTCAAGAATTAACTGATGAGTCTGATCAGATAGTGTTGAGTGATGAAACAAAAACCCCACAGGGCAGTTGGTTCTGAATTTCTGATGTGAGGTACAAGTTACACTAAACAGGGCCAGTTATAGTACCCCACTCCTTCACTCAGAAATAGGCAAGACCATCAGTGTAATGCATTAACATTTTTTAATACTGTATTACAGTTTTACAGACTTTACAAATAAATTCCTAATGTCAGTATTGACTATGTACTACAATCCTTTAAAACCCCTTCATGCATCATTTGATCTTCATGCACAATCATCCAGTATACATCCTTCTACAGCAACCCAATCTTAACAGTTAAATCTGCCACCCACAGTGTTAGATTTCCGTCAGCTCGACAAACCTAACAAAGGAAAACCACAGTTCTACAAACTGTTCCACAGGATAACTCGGTAAATATTAAACAAAAAAAACCAATAACTTAGATTACTTATTTAATTGCACACTTCTCCCTGTATAGGCTACTTTATACTTGGATTGTCTGTATTTGGCAAGGTCAAGCCATCTTACATGGAAACAAGTTTACAAGCCTAGACAAGATGGCACATTAAAATAATAGTTCACGCATAAATCACAGCTTGCATAAGCCGTCTGGGCAGACTCCCAACCCCTCTAATTTAAGCTGGCCACTACTTAATATCCAACACAAAGGAACAAAGTAACCAAGATGATTTAGTTGACACCAAGCCAAGGAGGAATACATACGACAAGGGGGCACAAAACCTATTTATCTACTTCATGGAGGGGAGAGGAAAAAAAAAAAAAAGAAAAGAAAAAAGTATCAGCTGATTGGCTCAGACCCTGAATTGGGGAGACCCCACAGGGAGTCTTACAACTTCATTGCTTATAACCTCCTTATTCAAAACATTTCATAACTAAGGCTTGTGCTAGTATGGTTGTACCATCTGAGCCTCCTGTTCAGCAGAAAGATGGAGATGTTTTCACAACCCAAAGCGCCAGGCTGAATCACATATGGGCTGCAACAGATTCACTCCATTGGAAGTAAATGCCATCCTTCACATCTGTATAAAAAAAATAATTAAAAAAATTAATGAATTCATTTCAGGGGGTGGGACATTACTGGATACCCACCATCAACAGAACTGCCTCGACTTCCATCCAGGTTGGGAGGACTCTGATGTCGCTGGATACCAACGCATCTACAAGGAAAAGAAAATCAATGTTCAAGTGCTTGCCAGTATGCTCTGCATGCACACTTAAAGTATCTCAACTAAGCTTTTGCCAATTTTATCAAAAGAACAAGCAATTATTACAGATTCCAGTCACAAAACAAGTGGGGGGGAGAATTAAAAAAAAAAAAAAAAAAAAAGGCATTTTTATTCACCGATGGGACACCAGTCAAACACAGATGACCATGTGTGCACGCATACACAAGTACATTTTCAGGAGGGTTGCTTGAACGACAACCTAAACTCAGAACTGAACCAGGAACCCTGGACCTGCGAGACAGCAATGCTACCTAGAATGCAATGTCACATTTCTGTGAAATCCTCAAAAGGAGGCAAAAGCAGCCATCATTGGATAGTTTCCGTGTTAAAGTCACATGGGGGGGGGGGGGTTTCCCCTT
>JAQLOM010000023.1:8812936-8826657 GCA_030068315.1 Chrysichthys thysi
CCAATAAACTTCATTTCACTTCTCAAATATCACTGTGTGTGTCTCCTATATGATATATTTAACTGTAATCTTTTATCATAACAACCAACGATTTATACAGGAAAATCATGAAGATTAACAAGGTTGCCCAAACTTTCACATCCCACTGTATATGCAGTCACTTCTTTACCAGACTCTCTTTATTTCCTCACTCACTCACTCATCTTCTTCCACTTAATCCTGTTCAGGGTCGTGGGGGGAAGCTGGAGCCAATCCCATCTGACTTCGGGCGAGACGCGGGGTACACCCTGGGCAGATCGCCGATCCACCGCAAGGTGACACACAGAGACAGACAACCATTCACACTCACATTCACGCCTACAGGCAATTTAGAGTCACCAATTAGCCTAATCCCCTCTGTGCATGTCTTTGGATTGTGGGAGGAAACTGAAGTACCCTGAGGAAACCCACACGGACACGGGGAGAACATGCAAATTCCACATAGAAAGGCACCCAGGTTGACCCCGGGGGATCGAACCTTCTCGCTGTGACGTGACAGTGCTAACCACCAAGCCACCATAAAGCCCCTCTTTATTTCTCTCTTGAAGTTAAGAGAACATGCTGCATGCAGCGGTTCTGAGAACGAAGTAAAGAAAGCCTTTAAAGATCTTAAAGGAAAAGTGTTAAAGGGTTTAAACTGGGAACTCCTTCCAAGTAAAAAGCACACTTCATCCACTCTGTATAAAGAATCGTCTTTGTACTGTGCGTATTTCAAGGTGTTACTGTAGAGAAAATATCGGACTTAAACAAAGCGAATCAATATAAAGCCATGATTTGAAGTACAACCAGCACGACTGTCAGAACTGCTGTTATATATATTTTTTTTTTAAATCAACACCTTTTGATTAATCAAACTTAAGTACTCGACAGAAGTGTATTTTAATGTTATGTATCATTTTTACCAAGGAGCAGAATGTTCAAAGGTTTGGCATATGCCCTTATACATATGCAAATCTGTAGCTCTTTTTCCAACGCCACTTGTCGCACGTTTGCGTCCCTTTTAAGACAAAAGCAAGAGAAAACAAAGAACATCTGAGGGTCCAAATCAAAGCTATTGATTAATGGGACAAAGTGCAGCTGATGAGGGGTGAATACGTGTGTAGATGGGTGCTTTCTTTTTCCTCAACACTTCCTGGGGGAAAGACAAAGTGCTCTCTGGCCTCACTCTACATTTATTATCAAGTGCTGTCCAGGAGGCCATTTGTCAAGGAGATAAATGAAGCGCTGTCAGAAAGGGAACAAATCAGACAGGACACGAGGGTGGGCCTCGGTCTCTCTCTCTCTCTCTCTCTCTCTCTCTCTCTCTCTCTGATTCTTCCTGTATTTCCTGGGGCACCCTTTCCCATCATTCCCATTCCCCTCAGCTAGGGAGGAGGGCTCAAGGATAAATTGTTTGTCCTGGGAAATGTATTAAAGAATAAGTCGGAAAGGGAGCAAGGCTGTTTTCCATATAAAATCTGTACAAAAAACCCCAACGTTTCATCTCCAGCCAAAGGATTTGCTTTCATAATTTATCCCTAAAACATCCGGGAATACGAACACTACATGATTCTATATACTTCCATTTATAATCCATTTAAAAGCAAGAATTCCCTGATATAAATCTTCCACGCATAATAAAAATTTCCCCGTCTGGATGGGTTGTTTGTTTTGTTCTGTTTTTTTCTTTCATCTTGAGACAAAGTCCAGGGCTTAACTGACCATCTCCTATACATGTACAGCAGGCTGAATTTTAATAAGTGGACAGGAAAAACAATAAGAGGTATTAAAGGACAGGGACCCATAAGGCAGTGAATCAGCGTGGGGAGGAGGGAGGGACGCTGTGACGCTCGTCCCACACACCCCGTCTTCACTAGTGGTCCAGAGGAGCACAGCACAGTGAGACAGACAGAGGGTGGATGAGAGGGGAAGAATAAGAGAAGAGGAAGGAAGAGAAGGAAAGCGTGCCAGGCTCTTAGATTTACGGAGATTTTTAGAAAGCCTACAGGACACTTTTAGCATTTTTGCTTTTTGACAAATAGCTTAAATCAGCTTAAAAAAAACCCAAACAAAACAAAACAAAACAAGATGCCTAACTTTGCAGGGACCTGGAAGATGAGAAGCAGTGAAAATTTCGAAGAGCTCCTCAAAGCCCTGGGTAAGTATTAAATCAGATCCCCAGTTGGTTTTTCTGTTTTATTTGACCCTTTTTGGAGCTCGCATTCAGCAGCCTGTGACCGCTCTGTGATCACATGGAGTCATTTGTTTCCTCTCTGTCTGGCCAGTGACATCTCCCGTCCACTTGGTTTTTCAGTAGCATATTCAGGGATTAAGGGGTGTGAAGAGTAAATCACTATTATTTTCAGCCTGTTGCACTGCCTTTGTTTCTTTGGAAGCACGTTTCATTCTTATTCAAATTCTCGGTTTAAAGACGTAAAGACGTTTTTCTGGCTCTGGGTAGAGAAAACAAGCTAAATTAACTCTTGTTTTTTTATTTAGCTTCATTATAGCCAGAGATTAAAATAAAGTTATAAATAAATAAATAAATAAATACTTCATGCATCATGCAAGGCGTAATGAAACGCTGATGTGCTTTTGTGTGTTAGTTCATTTACCGTACATAATGAGCATTTTCTGGTTAAAGTCGTAAAGTTTGTGCTGCAAACAGCAATCTGTATTTAACTCTCACGCCCTGACATTTTGGGTTGATGACTCAGCACAAGCACTCTTGAGCTAAAACTGATTAATTTGGAAAATTGAAGGTTACACGTCCAAAACTGCACAGATCGCGGTTCTCCGCACTTTCCGAACAATGGATTCGAGAAGGTTTTAAAGAGAAAGGAACTCACTTTGAACGAGCAAAACAACCCTATAAAGAGGCCAGACTGTTTAGAGCAGAACTGCCTTCCAAGAGCCAGTAAGCTCATCATCAGCCTGTGCAGAAATCTATTGAAGTTCAATGAGAACAAAAAAAAAAGAAGCCAAGAGCCATGGCATTCCTTCCCGTCAACGCCTTGTCATTGCATCGCCATATTGGCAACATCTGCTGATAACGATCTGCTCTGCGGTGGGTTGATGGCTTTTTATGCAGAAACTTACACACCACTGGCATGTACTGAAAAACCCTGAATCCTGCTTATGGCTGAGAAAAATGTGTCAATCATGTCACATAGCTCTCATTTTTCCTCCTTGGCCAACACAAAACGCCACAAAAATGATTCATGCCTTCCCTCAGCATAGAAAAGACAAATCGCAAAATTGCGGCAAGCACGAAGGACATTCAGGAAAGACAAACTGTGGAATTGAACTCACTTTTTGGGCTACATTCCTTTAACTTACATCAGAAATGCTTCAGTACCTGAACATGGATTGGTTCAGCGCTATATGAATCTCATTATTTTTAGTTAGATTTTAGGATACAACATGGAAAACCACCAAGGATGGGATGGTGTGTTTATTTTCCAATACCAGCGTGTCCTGAAGGGTTTTACTCCTTTTATACCACAGTTTACCAACACTAACTATATTTTGATTACCTAGAATATTGTACATTACACTTTTTGATCATTTATAGTTTAGTTTAATGTTGTGGATCACACCCAATGCAAGTTTTGCTTTATGTTATAACTGCTATATCAAGATTTGACTTAGGTTATAACAGGGATTCCCTCACCAGCCTTCTTTTCTCCTCTCAAAGTTAAAAAGACAAAAGAAAGAAAGCTTGTCTCCTTACTAAGACCCTTTCCCCATGTCTGGAAAATGTACGTCTCTTACAAAGCACTGACACTGGAGACATCTTCCCCCACCCCAAAAAAAAAAAGCCAAACAAACATTTCCTTCCAGAAAACTTTACCATATCAACTTCATACATATTATGAAAAGAAAAATCATGTTTATGTTCTCCGTAGAGGTGCCTGCGAGTTACTGATTATTATACATATAATATATTCGGAGGAGTATATTAATATCAACCTGTGATTTGCCAAACTATTGTCCAAGTGGTGCTGTAAAAAAGGTTTTATCCACCTTCTGACCAATTTGATTTAAGAATTCAAAGGCTCTGCGTTATAAATTGTCTGCTATATATTATAGTGTATTTTAGATTGTTTAATATTATATGTAGGGGTGAATGCTATGCTAAGGAAGGTGGCCTGTGCTGCGGCATCCAAGCCCTCGGTGGAAATCCGTCAGAATGGAGAGCAGTTCTACATCAAGACCTCGACCACCGTCAGGACCACGGAAATCAACTTTCAGATAGGAGAGGAGTTCAATGAAGAAACAGTGGATGGACGAAAATGCAAGGTAATAATAATAATCACAGAGCCTGATGTGCCCGCCACACATGATTATACTGTACAAGTTGTTTTCGATTTTGAAGAGATAACGCTAATTATCTTACTCACGTCAGTTTGGTTTCAGACAAAACAAACAAACAAACAAACAAAAACAATGTGCCATATTAGACTGCATGTAATAATTTAAATGTAACGCTCTTTCAAAATTTTTGGTTATTGGTTCAACTCTGTATGGCATATAGAGTATTTAGTTATTTTTTCTTATTTGGGGGTACACTTATTTTCAGATCAGGAATACTTTGTCATCATTTATTTTTCATTTATTTATTTATTTATTTAATTAATTTTTCAGATGCAATATTAAGAACCTTGTATCACAGTTTGCTAAACAGCGTAACAAAGCTGACCATTTCAGGCTAATCTGCTTCTTGCTAGCTGTGTGAAAAATGTACAACTAAATTCAGGAAATTTACTCTGAGTTACTTGAATCAAATTAAAAGCCCGAGGGGAGGGAAGATTTTCACTACGTGCTTATTCCGTGTTTTAATGTGTTTTGACTAAACTAACTGAGACTTGGTATTATTAAGCAATCCAGCCACAGTAATGACATAAAGGGAGTGTTTTGTAACATATTAGTACAGTTTTATTGCTAACTGTTACTTGAGGACAGATGATACACCATTCTTCATTGAAGAACTAAACTAATATGATTAATTATGACTAATATTAAGAGATGGTGTATGCCTTGGTTGGTCAAATTAATGGAAAGCTTTAACATGGAGTGAAAAACGAGCTCTTCTTACAGAATCAGCGTGTGATCATCGCATGACCTGTTTGTTCAACTTGAGAAAGGACACTCACATGTTTGCAGGCAAATCTGTCTGATCGTTCACAGTTTCAGTCTGGTGTTTAGACCGTATACAGACAGGCCTTTGTCTGATTTAGCAAGACTAATTTAAAACTACTTCATTCTTCCCTCAATTTATTAGACAGGATATGATTTGTGGAGCTTCTCACTTAATATCACATTATGCACAGATGTCAAATTTGGGAAATAACAAAGCACAGTTACTTCATTATTATACCTGTGGGTTTTTTTTCAGATATATTGTACAATACTTTTCACGTTTACTCCCTACTTTAAAAAAAAAGCTTCACAACATTTCTCTACAATCCTACATTTTGAAAGTTATAAAATGGCATTTTAATATCAGATAGTTTCAAGGAGTTGATATAAGTTTCAACTTTACCAAATCTGAAATCGAAACCTGTAATCACTGTAACTGATTCGCTGATACGTACACTTTATCCGCTGATACATACACTCTACAAATTGCCTTTATCGAGGCACAGTCCTCCTGTCCTTTCTGACCTACAGCAGGATACACAAGCAAGGAAGCCATGCTCAGGGGTTACTGTAAAAAACAGAATTGTTAAATAGTAGAATACATTTCTAATCAATACTATTCTACGTTGAAAATAGTAGACTAAGACTATTTTCTACACTGTGTGTACAATATGCACACAGGAAGACAAGACATACCTGTGAGATCCACATGATTGGGACCTAATTACACATAAACACGAGTATGATGATGTGCATTGGGTTTTGAAATATGTGCATGTTGTGCAATATGTTCGATACGTTTAACGTGTGAGTAATGTGGAGTGGAGAGAGCAGAGAGGGGAGAGATGATGTTTAGTTACCTCAGTGAATCCAGGAAATAGACAGAAGTCCCTGGAAGCAAACTGACTTTGGCTCATTAGCCATTCCATTGAACTGTCATTTTGTCCAGTGGGCAAAAGTTGCGCCATCAGAATTTCAGCCACTTTTAAATTCACCTTGCCAATGCTGACCGAAATCAGCACTTTACTGGGGTCAAGGTTTGGAGCCAACATAATTGGGCCAACTTTGGGCAACCAGGACAGAATTTCAGCCACCTTCAAATCTACCCTGCCAATACTGGCCCAACAGCCTGGCTGATGGGCCAACATTAGGCCCACATTCATATGTTCATCTGCCAACATCACTGGCCCAAAGTTGAATCAGTGTTGTTTATGGAAGCTGACATAGCCTTTCAAAATAGACCCTTAAAAAAAGTTCGTTTTCTACCTGGTGATATTTTTGATCGAGAACGCGGATCGCCTGTGGAATGTAGGTTCTCGAGCGTCTACGTGCTTGCTCTTTCTCTGAAAGCTTTTTTCCTAACCACGGAATGGAGAACAGCTTGTGGTTTGGATGAGTGGGATCTCTCCTGAGGATTTTCCTGGCTTTATCTTTACACTGCTTGATGTAAATGCCAGGCAGATCAAGGAAAACTCTGCCAATGGTACCTTCGGCCCAAGCTACTACCCATTTCAAGGCAGAATAAAGCTTTTGAAGCCTTAGGTAATGTTTTCCCATGTTTCTTGGTTCCTTGGTGAAGGAGGCACTCATATATCATCAATATCTAAAATGAAAGTATGTTGTAAGGCAAAGGCCTTTTCTTCTTGTATTTTACATTCATATTTTAAGTAGTTATAAAAGGTTTATACTTTTCTTCTTTGGACTGAGTGAAGAATTTGAAGGTGTGCTTCAACCTTTACCAGAGAATTTATTTTGAAGAGTGATCACACTTTTACTTGAGCTTGATCACCTCTGTGGTAATAAAGTGGATGCAACAATTATTCATGCAACTGTAAATGACATTTGTTGGGTGCATAAAGTGACAACCAAGTGAAATAAATGAGTGTTTGAATGAAAATTAATTCATTAATGTTATGAAAAGTATAGGCGAAGTTATCTCTGATTGGATCCAGCTTCCCCGACAACGCTTAAGGGATAAGCGATATAGATAATGGGGTGGATGGATGGTGCGCAAATGAACAATAACCAATAAACATTAACATCAGTTAGAAAGTGATCCGTGCTGCTACATCAGCTCAGAAATGAGCCCCTCTTGGTTCATGGCTGTAAAAGTACCGGCTGGTCTTCAGACTAAATCTTCATGGTGGTCAGCTGGTAGCCGTTTTACTGGCTAACATTTACGACTCCTGATTTTTAAAGGCTACATAAAAGCAAAAAACAGCCAGGTTTCAGCCCAAGTCAGCTGTTCTTTTAATTAGGTGCATTTATTTTATGGTAACACTTGAGGGTTACCTGAGGGTGATGTTGATGAACCTATGTGACACCTACATAAGTGCTTCATTACAACTAACGTGAACCTGCGTGAAGATTTATACAGCTGAAACCTCCGTCCTTAACTTTGATTTGAGAACATAACACTCATCAAGTGACAGGTCTGTTGTCATAATTTTGTGTAATGGCACCCTTTGGACTGATTCTCATTAATGTCATGACAACTAACTTGGGAGATCATAGTCCCATGATGGTGATAATGCAGCAACATTATACTGATGTGTCTAATGTGGTCTGTGTCAGATTTCATAGATAGCTTATACACAGTGGGATCCAAAAGCCGCCACAAACTCGTGGCGTCCGTGCCAGCTCGAGTCCACACTGACATCGGAGGAAAAAGACGGCGCTCTTAGAATTTTTTTTTTCCCCACTGTTTTTTCTATGTAGCCGTACAAACACTGGGGATAAATGGTACCAAGTTAATTACTTGTCTTTCCTAAAGATTTTTACAAAACATCAAAAGACAAACAAAGTTTCTATTGTATTAGTAGTGAATTGTGTAAATGGTACCAATTTTATGAACTGGTTTTCCTGAAGACTTTTACAAAACATGAAAAGAAGTTTCGGTTGTATTACAGAGCTGTTGGGCCATGTCACCATGGGTTACAGGAAGACATGCAGTGATGACTCTAATGTCTGTGGAAAGTTCAGAAGCCCCAAGCAGGACTCACGGGGCCGTTCTGGAGCTTTATAAAGGGAGAAATATTGCAGTGAGTCATAGCCAAGCTGTGATGATGTAGTAGGGTCAACTGCGACGGTGCCCTCGACTCAGAGCTCGTATGAATCACGCTTTCAGATCAGTGGCCTTTTGGGCTTTGATGTCCTCATGGAATGTCTGCGCAAACATTATTTTTATACTGATATCACAATCCTGCTAGATGAAGGGAGTTCGATGAGCGATCTTTAAGCCTAGTAATTTATTTCACTATTGATTTGCCTACCAGAGCTTTACTTCTCTGCAGTAGCATTAACCTTTGAGTTGTTCACAGAGCCTGGCCACATGGGAGACAGAAAATAAGATCACCTGTAAGCAGACGCTGGTGGATGGAAATGGACCAAAGACGTACTGGACCCGAGAGCTGAGAGGGGAGGAGTTAATCCTGGTGAGATATTTCTTGAGAGCTTGTCATCTCTGACAAAATAGATGGTTCAGTACGGACACGTGGTACATCTTAATCACAGTTCACACTGTATGATTCATATTCTCCAGGCATTCTGGATGGCGATATGGTGATATCCAATTTTCAAGGTGTACCTCAAAACATAAGGTAGTGGTTAAGGTGCATTCCTAGTATGTCTATGTGCTCCCATCAGAAACACTCCTCTGATTTCTCCTGAAAACTCAAGAATGCAGCATGGCCTGTTGGGTTTTATAGACCAGATGGAGATCAGTAAATGGGACTAATAACTAAGAGGAAGGCTTTACTGGAGACAAGTCTTTCTCCTTTATTGCCTTGACAGTCCCAGTGGGACATCGAATGTGTTCCTCTCTTGATAAAGTGACTAGGATGGGGTTTTGGTTTTTTTTTGCAAGGCTCCCCATAGGTGGGATGCCTGTGTAAACTGTTGTCCTCTGAAACAATGTCTGAATATTAGGGATGCAACCGAATTTGAATATATTATTTGGCTTGAACAGAGGTCTTCTATACAAATACAATACTTCTATACAAATAAATAGGTGGTGCACTATTCGAATTTTGTGGTTGTTTTTTGAAAGCTTGACAGAAGGAACATCTTTAGAAGATTAGATACCATTGGGACAGCGACTCTGCGGGATGTAACCCAAAAAAAAGTCACACCAATGGGAGGTTTAACTTTTATAAAATATAGCAGGTATGAATATGAGGCTTCGGATTCATTAAAGTGAACGTGTGGTGGCCCTTACTGTCTGGGTTAAACTGGTTGGTTTTAGTTGGTTTTTAGCTGTACTCTGGGACGTGGAACCAATTAAATTTGTTGGACAATATCACAGGCATGTACAAACAAGCAAAAATGTTTGTACAGCTGTGTGAGCGAGGCCAGTACAAAAGAAAAACCCACATATGTAACGGAAACCAACAATAAACTTGGGTGGTTTTCTCCAAGTGCTTGAGTTTCTTCCGACAGCCCGAAGACATGCAGATTAGGTCATCTCCGTGTTAGCTCTGCAATAGATTGGCGACCTGCCCAGGATGTACGCCGCCTATCACTCAAAGTCAGCTGGGATTGCCTCCAGCTTCCCCGCGAGCCTTAAGGATAAGTGGAATACTAAACACTTATATTGGTTTACACTCCAACTCCATATCCATGATTCAAGGTAAGGGAGATTGGGAATTCCACATACACACAGGAACGAGATCCATTTGAGTTTGGTATTTCTTCGCTTTCCCCAATGACCCACTGTAAATCTCATACTCTAGTGATGAGCCGATACCTCCATCCTTTTCTCTGCCGTTATGACTCAGTGATAAGACATGTTTTGACTTGCCTCGGGAAATATTATAGTCTGTAAGTAACTAGTAAGATATATTAGAGCTTGGCCTTGGGTCAGCAGCATCTGTTTGCCAGCACAAACTTGGCCCACATCAGAGTCATTCCTAGCTGGTAGAGAAATGTGTCATCGGCGTACATGGATGGATAAATAAGAACCAGCAAAGTTCTTTGCATGGGTTCTTTTTTCATGTCACCAGAAGGAAATTTGATTAGTTTTGAATGACTCAGCCAAAATTTTTTTTTTGGACCAATTGCTCCATATTTCGAGTTTCGTTCTTTCACCCATGGCATATCGACTGGATGCAGTGGACTTACTGTAGCTGGCGGTAAGTTTAATTGAATTAAAATTTATTTCAGACCTTGGCACATTGTACAAAATGTCCTGTCACCCAGAGGACTCCCAAAAGCTGGCACACAGCAGCCGAGTGCCTGGAGGTGACCCAGCTCAGGCTGGACTAATGATTCTCATTGATCATGTTACATGGGGGAATGCTAGAGGAGTACAGGGCTCTGACACCCCTCTCGCTAATATCTCCCAGGACGCCAGTACAACGGGCAGATGGCCTGTCTTAACTTCCATTTTTAAAAGGGTGGCTGAGACTGTCCAGCCCTCTTTTCCTGCTCTGGGACACAGATGGTGCTTGGTGCTGACAGCCGGCCCATTTGTGTCCTGCTGTGCCTTTTGAAACCCAATAAACACAGCGTTGAGGCGTTGAACTGTGTCCTGTTTTAATTCTCCTCCAAACAACGATATCACCTAGATAGAATGTAGAGCCCAGAATATACTGGTAGCCCTTAAAAATAGTATTCCATGGGAACACATAACACATAGGAATGTAACCTTTTTCTTCATCATCATAATTGCGCTCCACTTGTGTTTGAAAACCATCACTCTCTTTAGACAAGCCACATACTGGAGTGCATATGAAATGAACTGTTGCCTCCTGTATCCCACTCATTTTTCTGAAAATAAACTGTCATTATAATTGCATTAAAATGTCTCGCTCTACTTTCATGCTTTAGACGTTCGGAGCTGATGATGTGGTGTGCACAAGGATTTATGTGCGGGAATGAGCCCCATGAGAACCACATGAAGAAATCAGTCAGCGCTCACAGGAGTGACACTTCATTTCCACTTCACATTACAGGGCTTTTTGTACCAATTTGTAGAAACCTGAGGAATAGCTTTCTTACACATTCTGGACCATGAAATGTAATAGCAGTGGCTCTTTATACGTTGGTAGGATTTGATATAGGCTGTGTAGACTAGTGTAACACAGTGTAAGTGCTATTCATACTAGAACTTGCCCTAATTTAAAAAAAAAAAATGTTTTTCATGTTTTCTTTCTTTGTACTAGTTTCATTAAAATGACTTGAAATAATAATGGTCTCTATAGTCATAGTTACGTTGTGGGAGTCCTTTTATTACATAGCAGCAATATGAGTATTGCTAATAAAAATTTCCTAGCAGGAAGAGAGAAAACATTGAATTTTATCACAAAAAGCTTGTGTGAAAAATGTACATCAGTGCATGGAACATCTCGATGCCAACAGCATGGATGATTGAAAACCATACTGCCTTTACTGATGTTTTACTACAGAAATCTTGGGATTTATAAGCAGCCATATGAGAGTACAAGCTCTCTCACATAAGTGTCTCCAGGTCAATATCGTGTTCCACATGACAAACAGCTGTAGTCAAAGATATTTGTTGTTCAGCAACCGAGTCAGGTTTTGGGGAAAACAAGTACAGTGGACTTTAACGGATATCGGATGCAACGGACAATATCTGCTGGTCTGAATCCGTAATCCATTAGCCAGAATATCCGGTACGAAAGTATAAAAATCCCGGGTGTTGCGAACTGAGTCCAGTAACTCAGCAATTGTCCACTAGGTGGCGGTGGCGTGCGTGCTACTAGCTGCTTAAAAGCGTCGGTTGAGCTGTGGTCGTTGTGAAGCTATACTGTTTATTCGGCGATTATTTGGTGTTTTTCACCTCAGTGTTTTCTCAATGTCCTTACCTATTTATGTTGGCTGTTATGCTGCTTGTCATGTATACAGTACTTGGGTAGCACTTTTATGGACCTTAGTGGTATTTTTCCTTGGATTTCTATTATTTTACCCCCCACACACACTAAAACACTTCACGTTATCGGACTATTCAAGTCAACAGACCACCTCTCCCCCCAATTAGTCTGTTAATGAGGGGATCGACTGTATTTACATTTTCATTAAAGGCATCAGAGGAAAACAGCAAAACAAATGAAACAACTTGTCTGCTTTTACAGAAACACATGTTGATTAAAATAAATGAATAAACAATACATGAAATTAAAATAATAATAACTATTATTATTATTATTATTATTATTGTTGTTGTTGTGTTTAAGTAATTATTATTAATTGTATTATTAAATAATAAATATCGTGTACCCAAATATGACAAAAATCTATCACAAAACTTCTTAACAAACAAATAAATAAATACTGACGTATACAATAGCCTGCATAGTAAAACACAATATTAAATGTGGTGTGCAGCGCTATCTTCCCTGCTCTTTTATTGATTTATTGATTATTGATTTTATTGATTCACATTATATATGAATTTATCACATCACTAGCTGATTCCCCGGTGGCTTCGCTCACTGAGTGCAAGGGAAAAAAACAAAATGCAGTATTTATAAAATAAGTCTGTTAATTACCAATTTTATTTTTCAACAAAGTGGTCATGCGTCAGTTCCGTTTCAAACACAAAAAGAATTTTATATATTTAGCTGCCGTGGTCCCCATTTGGGGATCATATATTGAATGGCATAAAAAATAGATGGCATGTGCCATGATCCCCATTTGGGACTTTGACTAAAAATTTAAATTTAGTCATATTTCTTGAAAGTAGATGTTTTTGTTACTATCTGGATGTAAATTAATAGAAATACATGAAAATTTTCAGGGAAAAAATTTGGCAGTTAATGGGTTAATATCCAATGAAAAAAATCACAGAAGCTTGGAAGAGGCCCGATGTTCATTTCTGGTTCAATGTGAATTGCATACTTTTCCTCATTCCTATTCCTTCCTGGAGTAGACAATGAGGTAATGAACTGTGTATAATGAAAATAAATATGTCTACGGCAGGGACGGAAAAGCCCATATGATCATAACCAGAACAGGAAAGCTTGGAGAAACCCTGAAACAGCTGGTATATTCTCTTGATTACAATTACATCACCTGAAGTGTTAGTATCCAGTTCCATCTGCAACTGGTTTGGACTTCTGAGGTCTTCAGTCTTAACATTTGAACACAACTGTTCAATCACCAACATCTCGAAACATCTGTTTGGAGCAAGAAAATGAAAGTATCTTATCATCACATGTCGTATTCCTTCCTGCTTTTACAAACCAAATTGCAGAAAAGTTGGGACGTTCTTTAAAGTTGAATAAAATGAAAACTAAAAGACTTTTGAATTACATGAGCCAATATTTTATTCACAACAGAACATAGATAACAAAACAAATGTTCAAACTGAGAAATTGTACATCTTTATCCTCTAAATAAGCACATTTCAAATGGTTGAAAAAGCAAGAAAGATTCAGCTGGGAGAACATCTAGCAGCTAATTAAGTTAATTGATGTCAGGTGTGTAACATGATTAGCTATAAAGGGATGTCTTAGAGAGGCGGAGTCTCAGAAGTAAAGATGGGCAGAGGCTCTCCAATCTGTGAAAGAGTGCGTAAAAAGATTGTGGGATACTTTAAAAAC
>JAQLOM010000023.1:8826757-8861427 GCA_030068315.1 Chrysichthys thysi
TCATGTGACTTGAAAGTCTTTTAGTTTTCATTTTATTCAAATTTAAAGAACGTCCCAACTTTTCTGGAATTCGGGTTATACCACAGAGAATACAAACTTTCCCATCACAACGCCTCCTTTTGTTTAACAGTGGAAGGAGGGATGAATAACAATCCTCAGCAGAATGACAAAATGTCTAAGAACATAAAAACAAATCCGGAGAATCACATTTCAAGTCGAGCATGGGGAAAATATCAAAGGTTAAGAACATAGGAACGAATAGTCTGTGGTATGAATACCGCAGTGGAAAGGCCTGATATTCCCACACCCAGTTTGCGCGAAGCAACTCTTTGACTCTCTTCATGTGTAACGCCGGCCAGAGCTGAGTCTTTGGGAATGCAATCGGAAATTATGAAATTGAAAAGCGAGCTGTGGGAAATGATCCTACTGCCTTCCACAGGAATCGATGTCCGTTTTCTCCTGTGCTTAAAACTCGTTTTCTTACAAAATGCGTTTAGCAGCTAAGACAGCAAATGGATTTATCTTAATGATATCTCTTGCTATTCTAATCCCCATGCTTTCTTTCAAAACCTATAGTGTTATAACCGACGGTATTGATTACACCCTAAGGCCCATCTCATTAACCACATTAATCTTTTATCTTCTTCAAGTAAGGAATTACATACATGTTGCATGCTCTTATAGGAAAATAATCAACAACAGAATGGTGGGATTCCTGCTACCACCCTGAAGTGGGTTATGTAAGGGATAATGCACAGCCAACCAATCGTTATTGCGAAATAACCCCTGACAGGGGTGATGCAGGACCTTGCAGTGATCTTAAATTTCCCTGAAGGAGTTTATTTTGCATTACCGTCCAGCTGTACAAAGTCCTGCTTATTACACAGCTACTTACTAACTTACTAAAGATATCAATAATTTCACACAAAACATTGATTTAAAAATGGTTTCATTGCTTCGGCTAATGACATGGTCCCTAACAATCAGGACCGAGTATTCAAACAAGCCGTGTAATAATTTCCAACCATTTATTGTCATGAAACGTACAGTCATTCCATCACCGGCCTCACATATTTGTCTTAAAGTTAATAAAATAAAAAAAAATAAAAAATAAAAAAAATTATTACGAACCCACAAAAAAAGCAAAAAGTTCCTCTGTACTGAAGATGCCTTCATAGTGGAAAACTTGACTGCTGCAAAGCTCTGACACTACGAGACGCCTTCCACCGATGTTAAATAACCATATTCATTGTTAACGTGCTTTTTTTTTTCTTTCTTGATTTGTTTATTATTCGAATACACGTTCCGATAAAGAAATGATAAGATATTAGAACAAGCACGTTCATATAAACCTGTGCTTTTAACCGCAGCCAGCACTGTTGCCCAGAGTGCAAATTATACGACGACAATCAGGGCCGTCTTTAAGTGCAGCCTCCTTTCTAATTCAGTTTTATAGTGCTTTTGACAATGCAGTGTCACAAAGCAGCTTCACAGTAGTACATAAATTCAAGTTACAAACTTATGAATCTAAAGACACATCCATAAATACATATTTCAAGAAATAGCCCTAATGAGCAAGACTTTCTAACTTACCTTTTTGCTAATCTGTTCTGCCGGCTCACTGTCCTCCCGACGTCCTTCTACTTCCTTAACGGCACATAAGTGTAAAACATCATCCATAATATCCTGCTCAGTATTAAGCCTGCATGATAAGCCCAGAAAGTACAGGCTGCATTGTCATTGCTTGAACTCTTTTTTTTTTTTTTAGCAGCAAGAAAGTTCCAGATAACTCCTCTCGTCCTGCTCATGTTGACTCTGTGAATGAAGTCTAATCTGAGGTCAATAAAGTTATATATATATAAACATAAATATATATTATAGGGTGGCTCAGTGGTTAGCATGGTCACCTCACAGAAAGAAGGTCCGGGGTTTGATCCTCGGGGTCGACCTGGGCGCCTTTCTCTGTGGAGTTTGCATGTTCTCCATGTGTCCGTGTGGGTTTCCTCAGGGTACTCCAGTTTCCTCCCACAGTCCAAAGACGTGCACAGAGGGGATTAGGCTAATTGACAACTATAAATTGTCCGTAGGTGTGAATGTAAGTGTGAGTGTTTGTCTGTCTCTGTGTGCTGGCTCTGCGGTGGAATGGCGACCTGCCCAGAGTGTACCCCACCTCTCGCCTGAAGTCAGTTGGGATTGGATCCAGCTTCCCCCCCCAAGACCCAGAACAGTATTAAGCGGCAGAAGACGAATGAACAAATGAACAATTACTCAGTCATCAGCACTCATAGATTTTAATATTGTTCAATTACCCATCCAGGTAAACCTCCTGAATTCCTGAATGAAATTCCTAAGTAGGGGTGCCGACGATACAAGCTCGTATCAAAGGCAAAAGACTAACCCACCAGTTACACAAAAGACTATTAAAATTCTATAATAAACTATATGCTAATGTCAAAACGCATCTCTAGAACAACATATCTCTGAATTGTATCACTGCTCATAACTGAGCACCAGTGTTCGCGGTCAGTCAATATAGGACATTTTTATATTGGGAGGAAAATGAAATGCCAGGCCAAAGCTAGAAATAAAAGGGTGTGCTATCAGCGATTTAGCTATTATTAATTAGCTAAACTGTAACTTAAGGTAAAAAGCTAAAAACGAGATAAGGTTAGTGTTCATCCGTAGATACCCGAGACACCTGGTCTAATTTAGACACTCAGAAGGTGAGAAGGTACACAAGCTACATGGCTAATTAACCTACAGGTGTCTCTATTGACTTGTGCGCCGCACGAGAACAGAAATCTTAATGAGGTCACGAGCCACGAACATCAAGGTTAAGAAACAGTATGGTCCACAATAGGGGTGTCAGATTGTGTTACAAGATTCTTCCAGGCATGAATATGGGAATATTTTACTGGTAAACGGGATATAGGTTTCACCCCACCCCCTGATTGTTTTTAACTTCTTCTTTTTTTTTTTTTTTTAAGCTTTTGATCTTGTTTTTACCTCATCACTTAGACGTACAAAAATGTAATTGAATGACTAAGGCTTATAATGTATTATATACAGTCAGATGACAGATTAAAGGAAAACCGTGAATGAAGGAGTAAAGGAACCAAGATGCTTCCAGGCATGTGTACTGCCTGTTAAGCAGTTAACATTACACTATGCTCTGTGGCATGTAGGAAAATGCTGAGCCAGCCCATTTGACCGTCATTTTGGATCAAGATGGCCGGGGGAAAATATCAATAGCTCGACTGGAAAAGAGGCTTTTTTTACTGGGGCATGGATGCAGTCCGGGAGCTTCAGTCACAAGGTCTATGTGGAGTTTGCATGTTCTCCCTGTGTCCGCGTGGGTTTCCTCTGGGTACTCCGGTTTCCTCCCACATTCCAAAGACATACACAGAGGGGATTAGGCTAATTGGCTACTCTAAATTGCCCAAGGTGTGAATGTGAGTGGTTGTCTGTCTCTGCGTGTCAGCCCTGTGGTGGACTGGTGACCTGCCAAGGATGTACCCCTTCTCTCACCTGAAGTCAGCTGGGATTGGCTCCAGCTCCCCCCAGCAACCCTGAACAGGATTAAGCAGCAGGAGATGAATGAATGAGTGGAAACTGTAACCGTTCAATAACATGCTAATGCATGGATGTGATATAGGCCATATACACAAAAATGCAAGAAAATTTTTAGGTGATTGAGAAAGTCAATGACACCAAGTGCCATAAAGGGCTACTGTGTAGTGGATTACAGCCAACTGAACTTCGGTCCCTTACCCCTCCTTTTTCCAAGCATGTATTAGAACATATGGTGGCCATCAGGTGCCTGTGGAATACTCTGAATACTTAAATTCACCCTCCCTTGCTTTTTCCATGCTAATAATATCATCCTCCATTTCACAGAATTTGGGTTCTCAAATTTGTTAGCCAGCACCAACAAACATGGAGTTTATTTTTATTATTTATTCTTCCTTGTCTTCTTTTCTTTTTCTTTGTCATTCTACTGACGTTTCCTTCTGGCTTCACACTGCTACTTGTAAAAACCCGAAACTGCCCTCGAGAGGTTTGTCCGTTCTGGGCTTCCGTAGCAGCGCAACATGGCAGCGCCATAGAAGAGGACCCACTCCCTATGCAGATATAAAAGGGCTCATCCTAGGCTTACAAAAACACAACGATGTGTAAATAGAGTTAATTAGGTGCGAATGTCAAAATACTTAATGTTATATTCCATTACTCCTAACAGATCCTCCTAAATCCTACATAGTAGACCTTTAAAATATCTATCTATCTATAAAATAATGTATACTGAACAGGTACAAAACAAAAAGTAAAACATGCCTGTTACTATGGCTACTAAAATTGTCCAAATGCTCCCCCTGTTGTTGTTTGTATGTAATTACAGCTCGTAAATTCTAAGATTTTACTGCAAATTTAAGTTTCACTGTTAAAAGTGATTATTAGGAAACACTGTCTGGTTAAAATTACTACCAAGTCCAACATTTGCTCATCTATAAAAAGACCATGACACAGTTTTAATAAGCAGCTCTCCCACCCAGAGACGCTGCAGTGATAAATTTGTTACTGAACTTCGGGAAGGATCACAGATGTGGCATTTTCAATATGTAACAAGTTCACTATAAAATAATACGGAATATATTTTATGAGCGGAGACGGGCATTTTTTTTCCTGTGAATTTTCCTGTGAACTACAACTTTGTTTTATTTCAATCTTTAAAACAATAATGAATAATACAAAAGTCTGTACATGAGAACATAGAAACATGCCATCACTTTTTTTTTTTTTTTTTTTAAACTTTTACTTTCTAATATGCTTTTACATACGTCTCAGCAGTCATCACCGCATGGTGCATGAGAAAAGTGCGGCAAAATGAAACTTTTCACAACTTTTCATATTTGGACTAGAACGGAGGCAAAACAGGACAAGAACAGTGAAGAGTTTCTAATTTCTACTCGGTATTATAGTAGCACGGGCAGTGTCACAATTTTCCACATAAGGTTGAGTAAAAATCCTTCAAATGAATCCAAAGCGGGGGTAAAATCCTACATACAGGACATTCTTTAAAAGCCCCGACAAGTAACGACTACAAAGGGATGATGACAATTAAAAAAAAAACAAAACAACAACAAAAAAAAAAAACATAATAACTTCCTTTGGTAAAAAAGGTAACTGTTTATAATATACAGACCAGTATCAGTCACATCTTCTAAGATAATAAAGTCTAAAAGTTGAACTACATTATAACGTTCATTTGTATATAAACAGTCTGAAGTATATACAAGTTATTTACAGTATCGGATATTCTGTGGCTGCTTGTCAGATTTTGAAGCTGGTATCTTAGGTAACCGTTAATGCATGATTATCTTCAGGGGTGTGTATAAATATTTAAGAGCACAGACCTATTACATGGACCTATATAAATTCACAAGATCAGGCCAGACCATACTACACGATCTCCGACAAAGAACTTTTCTGGAGCTTTCCTCGCAGTCAGTGCATTCTGTCTCCTATATAATCCACAAATCGAATCTGGCTGCAATTCACAATAGTGTTTATGAGGACATGGATAACACTGAAGAAAAACTAGAATAAAATCAAATTACACCCAAAAAAAAAAAAAAAAAAAAGAGGCGGGCCATATTGCTAAAAATCTACAACGTAACCTCACAAGAGGATTAGAAATTAAAAACGTTCCACACCGACATGTGCTACTGATCATACATCTTCATGAGTAGCTTCAGACTTTGAATATGGTCATGAATTATTCCAAAAAAGAAAACCTTTGGAGCCCCTCCCCCCACCCCCCACATAGCGACTGACAGAACATGAAGATGTGCCAAGCAGTTCCCATCTAAAAGTTTAAAAAGATTAAAAATGGATACGATTTCAAGGAGTCTGAAAAGAGCTCCATGGCAACCAGCATTAAATTTCAGTGCCGCTCCAGTCTTTTCTTTGAAGAAGAAAAAAAAAAAGAAAAAGCACCAGCTCTCTGAAATAACAAAAAGAGAGAGAGAGAGAGAGAGAGAGAGAGAGAGAGAGAGAGAGAGAGAGAGAGAGAGAGAGAGAGAGAGGTTATGGAGTGTTGCTGTAGGTGACCCGGTATCTGTTGATGGCCTGGAAGTGAAGGATGCAAGGATCACAGCTTGTTCTGCAGGCCCGCAGCCCCTCCTGACCATCTCCCATCAGCCACCTGTGATTGTCGCTGACCAGCTCGTTGCTCACGTGTTTCTTCCTCCATGTGTCCAGCCAGTTCTGGAAACGCTGGTGCAGCCGTGTGCTGACTTGCTGGTGGGACTTGATGTAGGAATGAAGAGACACAAATGATTACTTGTGCACTCTTGATATTCGACCATTTCATTACCAACACTGCTTCTTTCTTTATAATTCAGCTCCAGTCTCAGATTAACACTCACGTTTCAGATACCTGATCTACCCGATGAACTGAAACTGAAATTTCAGCATCAGCAACTACTCTCCTTTAGTATGTATCTTAAACCTTGAAAGATGCATACAGTGTACCTTGAAAGCTAAAAAATACTTACAAATCTTCGATCTTTTTTAAAGTTTCACAATATTCAGGTGAATGACATTGATATTACAAAAGTACCAAAGATAAAAGTACCACTGCAACACCAAGGTAAGGTAATGTAAAGATAACCTTAGGAGAGACGTACAAAACGCACGTGCGCACGCACATACACACACACACAAAAAAGTGCATGTCAGTGGAAGAGACGGCTCTAGCACAAAAGATATCCTACCTTCAAGCTTTTACTGACTGGAGACTAGTCCCACCTTCTTACTTTTTACTGGCTCACAAAAACCACAGTTCACGAATTACCAGGTCAAAGTTCACCTACGTCAAGCTGGCACAAGTGCATCTTTGAACTTTTTAAAAAGACAAGAAAAAAAAAAAAAATAAGTGAATGGCTCAGCACTGACATGTAAAGCTGGTTGCCATGGAGGTCTGCTCTGAACTGGCTTTTCCAGCAGCTGAATTTTGTTCATGTGAGTGCTGAGCATTACTACAGCTGAAGTGTAGTGTTCAGGCGTCACCCATATCTTTAAAAAATAAAACTTTAAATTAAAAAAAAAAAAAAAGAAAAAAAAAAAAGTGAAAGCCAGAGTTAAACCGGACACGGCAGCACCTCTGCGTAAGCATGATGCAGTAACATAATGCTGATGTACAACCAATTCCCAACTCAAATAGACTTTGGTAGCCAGGAGTGAAAGCATCTGGCAACAATAAAAGCTTCCGCACTATTGCCTAGAAATCCATCCATGGCTGCGAGTCCAAGAAAGCGAATTTGGCTGTGCTGTGGTGAGACAGATGTTGTTATTCTCTATTTCAACCATCACTCACAGTGAGACTAGCCATGACTGAGATATGAGCTCTCGCATGCAGGATGTGTTGTGGTGAAGAAGGTGAAGTAGTAGTAGTAGTAGCGGCGGCAGTAGTAGTGGAAGTGGCAGTGGTGGAACTGGAGGTGGTAGTGGTGGAAGTGGAGGTGGTAGCAGTTTCAGTTATATAGTGCCTTTCACAATCCCAGGGTCACATTTCCTTAGGGGCAGGATAAAGTAGAGAGGGAAGAGAAGTGTTCATAGAGGAGTAATTCTGATAATGAAGGTGGAAAAAGAAGTGCAGATATGGAGGAAGAGAGTTCCAGAGTTTGGGGAACATGGCACTGAAGGTCCTGCATCCCAGTGTGGTAAGTCTAATGCATTGGACAGCAAGAAGGTTATGGGGAAAAAGACCCGAGTCACGAGGTTGCTGGCGGTGATGTAAAAGGTGCAGCAATATTGCGACAGAACTACAGACACCTACATAATCCACATACTACCTACAGCAGGAAGAGGCATGTTGTTTACAAACTAGCTAACGTCTCAGCTTGGAGTTTTCACCACAATATGGACTAGCCACCTCATGAACTGCACATCATATGCAAAGGTCCACGCTCTGATTAGCAGCGCTGAACTAACGGGTGTCGTGTAAAGACTGATTGGGAAAATAAAATTTTATTGTTACCAATTGTGTGTTCATTTTTCCACAGGTATTGTATGTGAAGGGGGCTTTAGACTTTTGACTTAAAGCCAAGGGTTAAAACTTGGACTACTCTACCCAGCTACTACACCACTGGCCGCAGCATCACATTAGTTATAGAAGATTAATTACAAGTAAAAATTCTATAAAAAAAATAAAAAATATTCGCTGCTCACAAACACAGCAAGTGAATATAGCCTAAATATATAAATACGCATATTATATAAACACACACACACACACACACACACACACACACACACACACACAAATAAAATATACTTTCAATGTGCTACAGAGCTTGAAGTGCTCACTGGGTGGAATAATATGGCTTTACACTTTGTAGCATCAAGTGGTTCAGTAATTCAGTACATGACTTTACGCCATGTTAACTTGGAGGGATCAGAAGCCATGGTTCCTTTACTAGGACCGACAGGTACACAGGAGAAAATGTGGAAAGAAACACACGGTGCCTAAAGAAAGTAATTTCATCATAACAGTACACTAAGTGATGAAAACGGATCAGTTTATCAGCGCAGAATCCCCAGCTTTTAAACTACTACTATTTGAACAAAGCTTTACTCCAAACAGAGCTCAGCGTCTGGAGCGGAGGGATTAAATGTCACGATCATTTGCATACCTGATGGGCTCTGGAGAGAGCCGTGCGTCTGTACATGTAATCCTCCGACTTAATAACGTACACCATCTTGTAGGAGTTGAGCTTAAACATGCATTCCATTTTCGGGTCTTCAGCCCCATCGCTGGCTTTCTTAGCCGCTTCGCTCGCCTCCCTCATCTGTATGTGCTGCCCTCGCTGGCACTTCCTGATCCGTCGAAGGTTCCTGACAAACAGAAAAGGAAACGTTGCATCAAGGTGCAGAGTGACCCGCAAAGCCGTGCGTCACGGCAACGTATTGTAGTACATCACGTAACCCACGCACCAAGGCTCAGCCTCGCAGAGAAAGAAACACCCAATCGTAATCATAAACGAGATTATGTACAAAGTCTACAGTGCACCTCCGTTTGAGTCAGAGATTCCCTTAACAGGCACGTATCCACGGCAAGCTGTATTTTCATCAAGTACGGATTCAGATTATGAAAAGGAGAAAATAAATGGAAATTAATACACGAAAATGAAAAAAAATAAAATAAAATAAAAAATATCCCCGCTTCAAGAAATACTAAAATTAGAAATGTACTTACCGCGCAGGTTACAGGTGAGAGCGGGGACTGAAACCATGAATATTTTGTATTCAGGACTCCACTTTACAGAAATTGAGATGCACTAGCCAATTGTCAATAAAAATAAGACATGACAGTTAAAAAGCCACGATAGGAGTTATGTTAATGTAATTATCAGCAGTTTAAACTTGATTATGACCATGCATAAAAATTTGCTTGCTTTTTTTGTTGTTGTTGTTGCTGTTGCATAATTTTATACAGGGCAAACTGTGAAGCAACATAAATGTGAAATGTGGGTTAAATAGCCTAAACTGCCCAATCACACACCCATACGAAGATGCAGAGAACAAAAAATAAATAAATAAGAAAAACAAACAAACTAACAAAAAAAAACAAAAAAACATCACGTCAATCAAAATCTTTTGGCAAATGAGGTTGCCAGCTTGATTAATAATAATACAACTTATACTAATAAATAAATAAATACATAAATAAATACATAAATAAATAAATAATCTTTGGCATTACACATATTGACTCATGCAAAGCCAATCCACAAAAATAACGGATGAATACACAATCCACAAAAAATAACAAACAAATAAATGAATGAATGAATAAATAAATAAATAAATAAAACATCCTCCCATGCAAGTGCTTAGACTTTGGAAAAAGAAATACACGCACATTTCAGAGGATACAATTCAGACCAGCATTTTATTGACAAGCTCCCCCATCTGAAATACAGCTGTATGGGAGTCACACACCATGGCAAGTTAGACTTCTATCCACAGCAGCCCTCTGTAAACTCTCAACCCCAACCAAAAGCACACACTTCAACGGGAGCGCACTGCATCTCTGAAACATGTAACACAGTGGGTTTTTCTTCTTCTTTTTTTTTTTTTTTTTTTTTTTTTGCTGAGAAAAGACTGAAATAATAAAGACCTTAAAACCATCTGTAGGAACACACAAAGCAAAGACATTGAGGAATTTTTGCTCACATCATTTCCATGGAAATCATTACATGAACATAAGGCATAGATTTGTCCATTTTTGAAATATTATATTCTAATACGTGACTGATGTGTATGCCATTTGCCTCTTAAAAAGGTTATACAAAATCTAATAAATTACTTCGATTGTGAGCTCATTTTTAACTTCTTTTTTTTGCTAATCTCACTGCATAATTTGTGTGGGGTTTTTTTTTTAAACTCGCTATGCACTTCAAAGGAACATGACTGTCTAACAAGTTGGTTAAGAATGATGGTATAAAAATAGCTCTCCATACTTACATTGGAAATACAAAGATTAAAATTATATGCACTTTCCCAGTTACTTCCAGCATCACAGTTGTAACAAAGGCAGTCAGAAGTGAAGAATTAAATGCAGTATATATATATTGTGCATCTATTAAAAAAAAAAAAAAAAAGTTTTTATGCTGAGCAAAATGTCTGAAATAAATAGCAATACTCTAAAGACAATATATATATTAAACTTACAATGTGATTCAGAAATAAACTATATACACTAGTCCTGTGAGGTCCAAGTTCAGGATAGTTTGGTGATTTCCCTGCTAAAAACAAACAAGCAAAAAAACAAAACAAAACAAAACAACAAAACAAAAAAAAAAACAAACACCGAATTAAACGCACCAATGGAAATCCCCAAACTGTACTGGACTGCAGCAGAAATGAACATCTTAACAACTCCCATGTCCATGAAATAAACAGAACACAAAGAGCTTGTCCTTATTTGGATGGAACAGCAATAACACACCCACTGAACATTTCTGCACTGCACTGCACTCCTAGAAATCCATCGACACACACTTTTACCAGCTAACATAAATAAGTGGTGTGGTGTTCACATGTTGAACAAGATGAATCACTGGACATTCTGTGGCACCAGAACATCTGGACCTTAAATGACCACTGATGACGTTAATCATCTATCTATGAAGCCGAGTGGACTTTAGGAAACGAGCCATGCTAGGGCTCGGGGCTCAGGAGTTGGAGCAGGGCTGAGCCTCACCTGGGCAGAAACACAGGCTTCTGAGAGAGCTGCTCCCTCAGCTCTGGGGACATCGAGTCCATGTTCATGTAGCGATCGACGTAATCTGGCCAACGCTGCAGGAAATCAGGAGTAGAGAAGAGTCCGTGTGAGTTTCAAGCAAACAACGGTGAAATACAAAGAGTCGCAACTGTGCGGCAGCGTACCTCAAACTCCATGGGTTCGTCGGAGTTCTCCTCCTCCGTGTCCAGCAGCTCCACTGCCAGCTGTACACTCCCCTTGCTCTTCTGGAACAGTAGCTGTGGGGAAGACGCTGGTGTCAGCATCAAAAACGAACTGCAAACTTTTAACTGCACAATGTACCAGCTTCAAACTAACAAACCAAAACATAATTCAATCATGTTAAAGGAACGGTGTGGATTTCTGCTCGAAAACATACAGTGCCTTGCAAAAGCATTCCACCCCCTTGGTGTTTTTGTTCCCTCTTTTGTTGCATTATGGCCTGGAACTAAAATGGATTTGGATTTTGTGTTACGGACCTAGGTAATAGCCATAATTTTTGAAGCAGAATTTGGTGGGGGGGAATCCAAAATCACTTTATTTAAAAAATATTCAACTGAAAGTTGCGAGTGCATATGTATTCACACCCTTCGCTAAGAAAACCACTGAGAATCTGTGGTATGACCAAAAGTACACCCAACACAACCTTGTGAGAGTTGGAGCAGTTTTGCCCTCCCAGGGGCTAGATGTGCCAACCTGAGAGAGAGATACTCCAAGAGACCTGCACCTAAAATTGTAGCAAAAGGTGGCTCTACTGTACAAAGTACTGACTTTTGGTAGAGGGGGTGAATTATTTGTCACAATACAAAATATTTTTGCACCTTCAAAAAGATGTATGCATGTCGTGTTAATCAAATGGCACGACGCCCCTACAAGCTGTTTTAATTCCAGGTTGAAATGCAACAAAAATGCGGGTGCGAATACTTTCGCAAGGCATAGTATAGTGAGCTAGTTAAGTGCATTAATGTGAGCTAAGGCAAATAAAGGAGTGCACGACCATGTAGGACAAACATAATGAAAAACGTGACAAGTCACAAGTCAGCATTTTGGCTATACAATAAGAAACGATTACAGAGCATGTAAAAGATTGGATTCAAGTCTATAGGCTTTCATTTCTCTCTGTATTTTTAACTCTAAGGTCACAGCATTGTGTAGGAAAGTAGTTACAAGACCACTTTACCCGGTAGTTTATTTTGCTCGGTGTTGCCAGCGTTCACACGTACCTGCATGCTCTTTAACCTGAAAAATTCATCTACGCACTGCAAACAACTCATCTAGTCAAAGTTGTTTCATTATTATCAAATAACACATGCAAATTTAAACACGGCTAGATCAGAGATTTTTCCTGCTCTGGTTAGTGGACCTATTTGTGTGCCAAGCAACGATGAATTAAAAAAAAAAAAAAAAAAAAAAAAAAAAGGAAAAAGAAAAAAAGGCCGATAACTACTTAGACACGAAATTTCTTCATCCTGAGGACATGAAGTAATGATTGGTCCACCCTTGATCACAAAATCAAGTAGCAAGGTCAAACAAATTTGCTTTGAATAGAAAGAAAAAGAAAAAAAAAAGAAATCAATTCATCTTCTTGCAATCCTAATTTAGTACAGTGTTTGATGGCTGAGCAGAAAGTGCGGCCCACTTCCTAGAGCGACTCCGTGCCAGGATTAAGAAAATGCCATCACTTTCGAGCGAGCGTACCTTGAAGCAGTTCTCCTCTGCCATGAGCTGCTCGGCTTTGCGCTGGTAGCCCGTCTCCGCGCTGGCCCTGGATGACTGAGTGGATGTGGTTCCACCTGTTGCTTTATTGGAACATTCACTGAGGTAAAGATCCGTCACCTGAACACAGATCTCATCGCTCACTATGTGCTGGAGCTGAAAAGATGGACGGCCGAGCGGACAACATTAAGGACAACTGGAATTTCATGAACAATACATTTATTCAAGCTTTAAAGCAAAATATTCTGTATCTAGGGCTTTTACTGCACCAAGCCAAAGAAAACACCTGAAATTCAAGTGGTATTAAAACAGTCATGTAGTTATAATAACAAATACTCAAGGAACAGACTTTTTGTGCTAATCCTTAAAAAAAACAACAACAAACAAACAAAAAGAAAAAGAAAAAAAAACAATGAACTTTAATGATAGCTTCTGTCCCTTACCTGCCTGACGATGCTCTGTATGAGCTTGTCCATCGTGAAGGCGATGTAGGCATGGATGGTGAACATCTCCCTTAGCTGGTCCTCATAGTGAGATGTCTCCATGTTGCCATCCAGGAGGTTTCGCACCATCTCCAGAAAGGCGGAGTAATAGTCCTCGACTTCAATGTCCACTAGAACGGATTCACCATTACACATCATAAAAAACTATTTCTACAACATGATGATCCATTTAGCTCATATTCAATAAGTCGATGCAAGGGTGGACAAACTGCAGATTTTGTTTAGCATGTACAGTAGTTCCTCGTGCATTCGCGTTTCTGGATTCGCGACTTCACAGATTTGAGAAATTTTCTGTGGCACCTACCTAATTTACATTCGCGGTTTTTTCACACATCTGTGAAATCCTCAGAAAGCCTGGCAGAAGTGTTTACGTATAATTTTCCAATTAATTTATAAGTTTTCATGATTTTAAATCTATAAATCAGTAAGACACATTTTGTTAACGAAAACTCTACTGTATTTTTACAAGAAGACAATTAAGAAATTCCTTTGAAAGAATTTTGCTTTCCTATGGAAACGTTTACTGAATGTATTCTGTATGCGCCCTTACCTGATGCAATAACCATTCAAGTCTATTCCCTTTGAAACGCTAATGGTTATTGTACGTACATAATTTTTATAAAATACTGTACAGTAGTTCATTCACTATTTAGTAATTAAACGTTAACATAAATTCAACGCAAATTAAAAATCATCTAAAAATGTTCACAGCAAATGCGTACGTACTGTTTGTTTTGGTGATGGTGTAGGCTCCATGATGACACGCTATTGGCTGGAAGGGTGGGAAGTAGCCAATCATAGAGCAGGGTACCAACTTTCCTCGCTGCTGATTGGCTGGGAGCTCAGGTGCTTTGTGTACTATATGAGTGAAATCGCGGTTCATCCCCCCGCATCTCAGTTGAACACGTGGGTATTTGATACAAGTGTGATAAGTGTTTTTGGTGCTTTTTCCCTTGGATTTTATTTAACTTATAACAAACCTCAAGATACCGGTTTTTACAATCAACCATTTAAAAAATTTTTTTAACAGTAACTTGTTAAGCTAACTTTTAAATTAAATTAAAAGTGCTTTGGGAGCATGATTTGGGTCATATTTAGGGTTTAAACTTTAGAAATAAGCATTTATTAGCATTTTAAGTGACTCCACCAAACAGTCGCGATTTTCACACATCCGCGTCGGGGTCGCGAATGTGCGAGGTACTACTGTATGTTTAAACACAATGTGCTTCACCTTGCTATGATACACCATTATTCTGTTACGGTTATAAAGACATTAACCAAAGTACACTTGGACAGCAGGCCTGGAGCATCCACATTTCTGATTCGAGACCACATGCAATGGTTTTAACGAGGCTGGACTTACGGGGCTCCCTCAGGCGCAGCTGGACAGCCGGACTGTCGTTCTTCTCTCTCTTGAGCCCCAGCACGTTGCGCTCCCACTCCCTCTCCCTGGTCTCCTCCTCGATCTGCTTCTCAGCCTGGTTATAGATGCGCAGCAGCCTGGAGCACAGCATGTGGTGCAGGCGCAGGAAGACGTACCAGTTGTTGTTGACGTAGAAGAGGTTGTAGGCCTCGTCGCAAGCGCTCAGCTTCTGCTGTGCAGGCGTCGTGTGGCTGAACAGCAGCTTGGATTTGGGCTGAGTTGTACCGTTAGGTTTCTTTGCTCCATCTTCGTCAGGATCCGGCTCCTCCTCTTCCTCCTCCTCCTCCTCCTCCTCCACATCGGACAGCTCGCCGCGCCGGGCGAAAAGCATGTCGGGGATGAAGTGGTAGATGACCTGCTTGATCTTGTACTTGTCGTCCTTATGGATGCTGGACTGCCTCTTGACGTGGTGGATGATGAGGGCAGCTGCGTCCTCCAGGATCTGACCATCTTCATACGGCAGTGTCATGTGTGGGCCTGACGGAGACGAGCCGTTGTCTTCGGACGCCTCCTGCCGCTGCACAGGATTGCGAAGTGCAGATTGTAAAATTAGTGACTGTTTTACAGAATTAAATCACCAATTACTGGAGAGAACTAAATGGTTTACCAAAAAAAAAGAAAAGAAAGAAAAACAGCAAAGCTAGAAATTAACATAGATCGCAATAAGGAACTTGAAAAAGGATGCAAGATCAACTACTTTTAGACAGAACAAACAGAACCCTTTATTCTGCGTTCCTGTATTTTGTTACATTGCTCTGCTTGAAAACAGATTATTGCCCAAGAGAGTTTCTCCCATGCACTGAAAAACCCCCTGCGATTTTGTCCGTTAATAAATTACCCAGGAAAACTCTCTTAACGACCCAGGACTGGATCTTTATTACAAGTCTAACACTAGGTCTTCCCTTCCACACAACATCTAACAACTACAGTGAGTGAGGGCTAACAGGTGCTTGGACAATTGCAGTCAGAAGTTTTTACGGTCATCATGGACATAAACGTCATGGCAATATTGGGCTTTCACTGATTTCTTTGAATTGCATTTCCAGGGAAGGATGATTGTATAACCTTTAAAAGAAACAAAAAAGCATCTGATGTACAAGTTACAATTTTATTTTGGGTTGTCTGAAAGGGTTGCAATTACACACGCAGGGTCAAAAATATACATACAGCACGCCTAATATTTGCTTAAATGTCCCTTGGAAAGTTTCGCCTTGATCAGACGCTTGTGGTAGCCTTCAACAAACTTCGGACTGAATTCTGTTGGACATTTGATCATTCGTCTTGGCAGAATTGATGGAGTTCAATTAAATGTGTGTGGTTCCTGGCACAGACCTGACTTTTAAGCACAGTCTGCATATTGTCAGAAATAGGAATGAGGTCTGGACTTGTTTTAACTTTAATATTAGCCTGTTTATCCACGCCACACCCAGCTTGTGTGTGTGTTTGGGGGTCACTGTCCTCTTAGAAACACCCAGTTGTGCTTAGCTGATCGTTTGAGGTTATGCCCAAGAAATCTGAGGTTCATCATGATTCCATCCATTTTGTGCAATGCACCAGTTCCACTGGCACCAAGAGTCCCAGAGCATGATGCTACCACCACCACGCTTAGCAGCTAATACAGTGGAACCTCTGGTTATGAACGCCTCCGAGGACGAACAAATCGGTTCCTGACCAAAAATTTCACCAAAATTTTGCATCTGGTCAGGACCACATAATCGGGTGCCGAACAAACACAGCTCCGGCCATTTTCCCCTTTCGCTTCGTACGCACCAATGTTTTCCCCTTTTCTGTTTGTGTATTGCGTACCCAACAAGAACGCATGCGACCCTTTAATCAGTCTCATCCAGCCATGCGTTCATTGGCTGTACAGTAACCTCCTCCCCGCCCATCTTCCTCCTCACTTCCTTAACTCCAGAAGTTGACTCATGCAAGGTTAGTTTTCTTGGTTGTTTACAGAAAGTTTTTGCATAATTAAGGATTGTTCAAACCTTGACTCATTTTTGTTCTATAAGCTTCATTATGGGTCCCAAGAAAGCGGAAATGGTAGTGACAGTAAGAAGCCTAAGCATATATCAGTTGAAACAAAGAAATAATCACAAAACATGAGAATCGCCACCATATCCCTCCGCGGGAAACTACGTATCGATGGCAAAGGTAACGTGCGTTAAAATCTTCTGTTTATTTCATTTAGTTGTATTTTTCAATAATTAAGGTTATTTTAATTTTATTCTATGTTTCACTGCCACACATAAACCCATAATACACTTTAAAAACATGTTTTTGAGGGCTGAAACACATTGTATTTACATTCATTTCAGTGGGAAAAACTGATTCGGGTCACGAACAGAGTCTCGGAACGAATTAAGTTTGTGAGCCAAGGGTCTACTGTACACTATTGCTCTAGTCACTATTGCCAGACAACCCAAGTTTGTCTTCTCTTTCCTCCAAAAGGCTTTTATTTGTTCATATGGTCAGCTGCAGACTTTAGTCAAGCCTGAAGGTGTCGACTTTGGAGCAGGGGCTTCTTTCTTGCATGGCAGTGTCTTAGTCCATGACGTTATAAATCATGCTTGACTGCAGACAGTGATCCAGCAGAAGACAGGTCAGCAGAAGACCTGTGATTTAATGGTTCCTGGGTTGTTTCTGACCATCTGAATCAATTTCCTCTCAGCTGAGGGTGACACTCATGATCACTTACAGGAAGATAAGAGGCCTTGGCAAGTTAAGACACTTTGAAACTTTCAGCACCACTGAATTAATAATCTAAGTGGGTGCATGTACATGTTTGAACCTCATGTGTAATCTTTGTCCCTGTGCTATTTTCAGAAAAAATAAATTCAAACTTGTGCACCAAATTCTTGCCTTTTCTTTCTATTAAAATATATATTGTAAAATCGTTCTTCCCCAGAAAAAAAAAACATTTCAAAGAAAATCACTGAAAGCATGATTTTGCAATGTCATTCATGTCCATGATGGCTGCATGTAAACTTCTGACCGTGACTGCACCCTTATATAAATGAGCACCCTCACATACCCTTATACATGTCTCCCACCAAGGGAGTGCAACCAGTTTTGCTCACTTAGACTCTTGACCATGGTCTACCGCAAGCATCGTCTGGATGCGAGCTTGCAATCTCCCGCGCCATTCACAAGCCCAGATTCCATGTCTATAAAATGTCCCAATGCTGTCAGACTTACAAGGTCCCTCTGCATTTTAACACATCATTCTGTAAAGTGCTTCTTTTTATTATTTATATAAAAGCTATCGCTCGGACTTTCATCTTCAAATGACTCACTTCCATAAACGTCCTTAAGAGTTAACGTAAAAATAACAACCTGTAACTATTTCCTTACTTAACCTTACTAAATAACTAAACCACAGACTTTCATTATTTCAATCATCTTTTGCTAAAAGAAACTGCCAAGTTATCTTTGGGTTAAACAGAAGTATATGAACTGAAATATTCAGGCTGATTTGATTATTTTTCCATAACAACATGGCTGTCAAATTTAGAGCAAATAACAGATTTCTAATAACTTGCTTCTTGTAATACATTATGGTTTCTACAGCAGCTCATTCACAAGGACTTGTGTATATAGTGGACTTTCCACAGAGTTAAAGCTTGGTAATACACAGATAAAACGTGCTATTTAAAATACTTTACTTTTTTTTTTTTTTTTTTTTTTTTTTTTTTTTAAGTATAAACATTTGTCTGTTATGAAAGGTCATAGTGTATCAGTGGCAAGTTTTAAGCCATGACGGAGAGTTTGGACACAAGAACTTGTCTCCCAGGTGTTCCACAACATTAGAGAATGATATAAATGGTAAAAAAAGGTACAATGGGTCACTCATTAAACAAAGTAAAATTATAAATTGTTGGCAAACTATAGTGGCATAAAAGTAATAACTGGATGGGCACTCAGAGACAGCGGCGGACCCTTGCCAAGGACAACTGTCAATTCAATGATGTACAAACCTGCAACCACAAACCAATTTATTTTTAAGGATATGCAGTGGAATCTGGCTTGCGAGCATAATTCGTTCCAGAGACGTGCTTGTAATCCAAAGCACTCGTATATCAAAGCGGTTTTCCCCATAAGAAATAATGGAAACTCAGATAATTCGTTTCACAACCCACAAATATTTATATAAAAATGACTAAATATAATACAAAATATAAAGTAAATATACATAAAACTGTCATAAATTTGCACGTGCAGAGCGCACCTGTTCTGAGCACTTCCAATGGCGGTGCACATCAGAGAACTTGCGCGCTAAAGACTACTTCCTGGTTTTCATCGCAACGCCACGGCATGTCACACAGGTGTACTGGATTGGGACTGATTGTGGGAGCTATAAAAAGATTCGCGCAAGCACGCCAAGGTCGCGGAGCATTAGTTGCCATTTTCTGCGCTCTTGCCAAGCCTTACTATTCCCGTGTTTGCTTTCTCCGGTTCTGACTAAGTTTCTGTTTCTTGTTGTTCAACCCCACCACACCTGACAACAACAAAATAACCTGCACTTTACCTTTAAAAAGACTCATGGCTGGTGTGAGGGAGAGGGGAGAGGAAGATTATTGTGTATTACATTCACTACAACTCAGAGAATCACTGCAGTCTGTCAGCTCACTGGGATCTTTTTCTTTTCGTGCGACTAACAAGGAAACTATTCAACGATCGCTGCCTTTGCCTCCTTTTGAGGATTTTGCAGAAATGCGACATTGCATTGTCATTAAACAGATTCATCGCTTGCACTGCTACAGCCTTATTCGGGTGGTGCTTTCCTACAAAGTTTTGTACTCTTTCCCACATTTTACACATCTCCCGGATTTCATTTGAAGTCTTCTTCTATGCCAGCGCGGAATGGCGACTATACGAGTGAGTCACAATCCCGCAGTGAGAGAGAGAGAGAGAGAGAAGTTGTGATCACGTGAGGCTCGGCAGACGAAGTGTATGCATATTACTCGTATTGCAAGACCTCGCACTTTCAAGTCACAATTTATTCAAATTTCTTGCTCCTCTTGCAAACCACTCGCAGACCAAGTTACTCACAATCCAAGGTTTCGCTGTATTTCCAGAGAAGTTATCGTATTTCTGCACTGGCTACGTTTTGTCACTATTGAACTTTACTGCATTCGACTGGATTTTTAGATGTGTGGCATTGCTCAGTGCAGATTTCCACCAAGCCCCCAAATCTTGCAAAACATCATCAAAAGTGAAACTAATTTCGCAGAGCTGCTCTGTGACTCAGATCCAATCTGAAATTTCATGTGTTCTTCTTGGCCCTGCTGCACCCTGCCAACAAGTTTAATGGAAATCAGATTGGGAGGTTTTGCGCAGTCCTACTTACAGACAAGCAAGCAAGCAAGGGAACAACCAACCAAACAACAACGAAAACACAACCTCTTGGTCGGGGCAATTTTTTGAAAAAAAAAACAAAACACCACAAAACAAAAAAGTTCAGGGTAGTAACAGTGAATCCCCTCACATCAGGCGGTGTCACAGTGACCTGCTGTTGCTCATTTTCTCACAACAGCACCAATCGTCATGCTTATAATTTGCTTAATTTAATGTAGCTTTTTGGCCATCCAACAAAGGACTGAGTAAAATTTCATGAACTATTAAACCCAATACTAGAACACTTTGACACTCGGTCTAAATTTCAGATACGCTAGCCTCTTCACTTACTCTCTTCTGCTAAAAAGATTCCATATCGGGGAGAATTTCCTGGAAAAATATACACGACTAAACTAAATAGGATTCAGGTACAGAGGTACAAGTAATTCATCCTCAGTAATTTAACGGTTCAACTTTACGCTTTCTCTATTGACCTCGCTGATGCCTCCGATTAATTTCAAACTTTTTTCCTCGTATCCCCGGTGCTTTCCAAGACCTGAAAACTTACTTGGATATTTCCAGACCTTTCAGGGCATATAAGAATCCCGAACTGTACAGCCATCCACATAAATTTACTTTAGAAGAGGAAAAAAAAGGTTATAAAAAGTGACAGGCTGTGTCTTACCTCGTCATACTGAGTCTCGATCTCGTTGAGCAATGTCTTGGAGCGGAACACTTTCGTGTCGTTCTGTTTGAAGTTAATACCCTGGTGGTCTAATGACTTGAGGTAATACTTCTCATTCTGCTCCCTCCAGATCTTGTTAAAGCCTCTTTGAGCCTCGCGCCACTCTTCGTCTTTCATTTTCAGTCTGAAAACACAGTTAGAGCATCTGTGCCCATCACATAACTCAAAAAAAGAGAGCAAATATCTATTTGAAACAAAGTTGCACCTGTCAAAGTAGTTTTTATAACAACATTTGGGACTTTGTGAAGCTCAGATTAGACAGCTTAAGGATCACTTTCTTCTTGACTTTAACTTTTTGTGAAATGTATTACATCTGACTGGTTGTTTTAAGCCATGTACCTCGAGCTTACCTTTTTAGAACAATCGGGACGGAGACAGCTGGGTTTCTCTTGAGGCCGTCGATGATGTCTGCAGCTTTGTCCCCATATATCCTCTGAATGGCTTTGCGGTGAATGACCTCAGAGGAGCCTCCCATGGTGTTGTCCAGCTTGAATTTGGCCTGCTCTTCTGCTGACATTCGTGAAAGTTTCTTCTGAACAGTCTCCAAAACACGGATAGTGGCCAGGTTAGTCTCCAACACCACGTCGAGCTGCCCAGAAATAAACATAGTGAGTGCGGGAATTCATTTAAAAAAAAAAAAAAAAAAAAAAAAAAAACAGAACAAAACTGAGTTTCGTGCGCTCTCTTACCTCAAAGCGCTCGTCCTCGCATCTGTATATGTGCTCTTCATATTGTGTCTTTTTGGAGCTAACAAAAGTGGAGTCCTCAGACCAAGACGGGAAAGACACCCATGTGTCGTTTAGGACCTGAAGCGGTGAGAATTACTTTTTTTTTTTTGTTTTTTTTAACTAAAACTCCATCTCTCTCATATTTACTGATTCGGTCACGAAAACCTCCATGAATCCTTCACAATAAGCTGACATGACCACTAGAGAAAGCATGCTACTGCAGTGGAAGAACCCACAGATCACGGTCACGTACCTCTTTACAGAGTGGGGTTCTCCCTGTGCACTTGGGTTGCTGGAAGCTCTTGGGCAGAGCTCTGTAACTGAACCCCAGTCTCTTGCAGGATGAATAATCGATCTCCATAGCGATGCCCTCAGTGGCACGCTCTTTGGGAAAGCTCTCTATTTGGGCACACTCTTTGTAGCCCAGGAAGTTCTTGAACCAAGTAAACAGCTCTGGGAATTTCCTGCGAGAAAAAATTATTGAAAAGTTTGAAATCAGCAATGGAATATGAGCTGTTCTCCAAATAAATACATACATCCATACATAGATGTATTTATCTATTTGATCTATCACTAGAAAGATCAATATACAAATACAGTAGATCGATAGCTATACAGATGGATAAATAGATGGATACACAAATACAGTCACTGCCCAAATATTCTATGTCTCTATATCGATGTGTGTTTTTGTGCATTTTAGGCTTTTCAATGTTATGTTCTTGAAAATTCCAGTAAACACACTGGAGAGAGGGAGGGGGGATTCGGATCCTTAGCTCAGCTTCATAAATCATAAAATAATAGAAATGCATCGTTTCCAGGGCTAAAATTCGTTCTATGCTGCACCCATTTACTTAAATAAAATAAATAAATAAATAAAAAATAATAAAAAAAAGGCTCCACCAATATCACGGTTCCCACTCCTTTTTAACTGACAAAATTTAAAAACTTTTCCATGACTTTACAGCACCCTAAGTGTGTAGAATTTAGCATACTTTTAGGCCTAAATATGAAATGTTAACCCTTTCCACTCACCTTATGGTATGGTATCATATTTTTTAAACATTCAAAATACTGTCAGTGCATTTATTGTAGTCTTTATTAAACAAAAGACCTTTACAACCAAGTATGACAAGGACTCATGGGTCATTGGAAATGTCATGGGAAAGTAGTGGGCTTGCTGAACAAAAACTATTGTAGGCTGTAGCGGCTGGCGCATACGTTCGGAAATAATCATAATAGCCTAATGATAACTTAACAGAATGCTATAGTTGTTTTAAAGAGAAACTAAAATTCCATGACTTTCAATGAATTTACAAAATTCCATGACTTTTCCAGACCTGGAAAATTATATTTTCAATTTTCATGACTTGTCCAGGATTTCCATGACCGTAGGAACCCTGCAATCCTAACAACTAATAATGTGATTTCTTGTGATACAAGCTTAGGAGGCTTCCATGCTAACAAAACAACACACAAATATTCCTCAATTAATTAATCGAAACTGTTCGCTACAGAGCCCACAAGAGCTGGAAGAAAAAAAAAAAGTGTATTTTTGTGAGATCTCAGAAAGTATTTCATTCAGGATCAAGTACGCTCAGGTCAGTTTGGCGACATGGAAACCAAAACAATCGAGCGCACACACCCCTGAGAGAGGTTCACAGAATTTCAATATTGGCCTCAAATACAAAAAAACCCCATTAAATCAGTGCTTGGAAGTAGGCATGGTCTGCACATTAACGAGAGAAAAATATCTGAAGAGAATAAATGACATAAATAAAAAACTTTGGGAGATCTCACAAAAGTACATCTCTTTCCCCCTCCATGTCCCTCCCAGAGCTTCACAGACTGTAAAACAGTGATCTGCGAATTTACTACCCATCTTCCGACAACACAAGGAACCTGATAAAACATCTTACTGAATTTAAACAGTATTTTTATTAGCCAGCAGGAGAGCGGCTGACAAGTGTGCGGAGCATCATCAGTGAGCAAGGTCACAAAAATGAATGCGAGATGCTACGAACTGCACGCACACAAAGGTACTCATGAGCAGGAAGCAGTGAAGTGCAGAAACGTTGTTATGCCCAAGAGTACTTCAGTTGATGTGCACGCTTCTTTTCATCAGGGTCTACACTATGTTTTTTGCACATCAAGGTGAGGGGCATGACGACAGTGCAACCCGTATAAACAAAAGAATATCTATACACATGAATACAGTTATTTTAACTCTCAACTGCTCAGCTGTATACTTGGACTGCATAGAAAAGCATTGTTTGCTTTTCATATCCTAAAACAGCCTTGCACTGGTGCATTAACATCATCAGACTTACCCTAAGAAAGGTAGCACCAGCTGCACTAGTTCTGCTCGTGAGATCACCTCTTGATTGAAGATCACTAAACAGCGCAGGAAATTGTCATAGGCCTCTGCGCTTCTTAGTGCTTTCCTCACCTGAGGGGGCGGGGAAAAACCCATTAAGCGGTCATTCGATATTCACATGTATTGTGTTGCCTGTGTTCAAAGCCATGCATTACAGGGAGCAGTAGAAAGGGTGGACAAAGCCAAAGACAAGGACAATTAACCTTGTCTCCTCACAGGACAACAGAGTGAAATCTCACAGCGGACACCACACCCTAAATTAGCAACTACAGAGAGAGTCACTCGAATGAGGCCCCGAATATTCTGTAATAACCCTTGCTAGGAATCGAAGCATTCTGAACGAAACGTGTAATGTGCTCCTCAGTATACGGAGCTTCAAAGAAACCGGGACGCCCCTGCATCTGAGCGATGAGGTAAGTGCTGGACAGCGTGGTTCCATTTGTCGGGTCACGTTAAGTCGCTGAACACCCCTTATATGGGCTGCTGAAAACCCCTTTGCCTCTCATCAAAAACCTCTCCATGATCGAAAAGTCGCCGTGTGGCGTGCAGTGTCTCGGTTGCGCATCCTGGGTCCCATTTTCTTTGACACCACCACAGACACCGATGTGTACCTGGACATTTCTGAACAGTTCGTGAAATCAACTGGATGATCGTGAGTTAAGGGAAGGGTATTTCCAGCAAGATGGAACACCGTGTCACACATCGGCAAGGAGCATGGCAGAAACTGAGCCCTTTTTCAGCAACAGGGTATTTTCAAAGGGACTTTGAAAATGGTAACACCAGGCTTCTTCCTTTGAGGTATACTTGATGGGAACAGGCCTTGCACTGTGGAAGATTTGAAGGCAGACGTCCAACATGAAATTGCTGGCAAAATGAGGCTGATCACTTCCAGCACCATATGTAACGCAATCAATTACACATACATCAAGGTAAATAGCATATTTTTTAGGTTCAGACTGCTTCATCCTAACGGGAGTTACAACAGAAAATTCAGGCCTGCTTTCGAGTGAATCTCCCTGTATATCAGAAAGACAACCATCATACACTAGATTGATTCTTTTAATCCGTACTAAAGCACTTACCTGGTTCGCCATATGACATTATGTTACGTTAGCCAGTTTTTAGCCTAGTCAGATTTCTGGGCAACCAAAACATGAAGGAGGCAACACCCTGGAGATTCCACTTGCCGTGTGGTCGAGATAATGATTTATCCCCCCTGGCAAAATGGCACTTTTTCACAGACTTACCTTTTCAAAAAACAAAGATTCAGTGCCAATCCCAAATTTGCTGCCTTCAGGCCCTGGGTGCTCTTTCCCCAAAAACTTTGGCTTCTTCTGTGAATAACAAAATCGCAGGCAAAGCTTTAGTCTGACAAACAAACCCACAGTGATAGAGTGTTCTTATCTGCAAATATGACCCATGCCTTCACCAAAAACAACATTTCGTGACACTTAAACAGCACAAACGAGCAGGGTTTACCTTTAAGGGTGGAGTTGCACCAGGCCCGGAGTGTCTCCGAATCTGGCAGCCATTCTGGTTAAATCTCTGCTTGTTGTTGTTGAGCTGAGGCCTCTTCAGCACATTACTGGGATCCATGCGCACCGACTCGGCTTTATCTGTGCTTGTTTTTCCCAATAACTACCAAGAAAAAGAGCATCCGCGATTAAAATCCATGCTCGTACAATCATTAAAGGATAAATCTTAGTCTTCTGCAAACTGCTCACCACAGAACTGTTGGCGTCTGGCAGGAACTGTCCGAACTCGGATAGGAGATCCTCCTGGTTCTTGAAAAGCCTGGCCACTTGAGCGTACACCTCCTGCTCAGTCAGAGCGGGCGTGTAGTTCCCACCTGCTTCCTTTGCATTACGCTGCTCTTTCTGCACAAAAACCATTTCTTTTAACTAGCCTAAATGATACATCTCGAGCATAGCATCATTTGTAAACTTGTTTCATTTTGTCATTTTTTAAAAATATATACGTATACAAATACATATACAGTGATACCAAAGAGATTTCAGCTTCATCATCTCAACATGAGATATTACCTTTATTAACAAAAAAATGGCTTACACCACTCGTACTAAGAAAATAAATTAAAATCTTTTTTTTGTTTTTCGTGTTACAACCCCCACCCCCAAGGCTTCTCCTCCTTATCCGCTCCATCTTTTCTCTCACCTGGTATGTGTGCAGAATCTCCAGGAAGGCTTTGTAGATGTCTGGTTGGCCTTGAAAGCGGTTTTTGATCTTGTTGACATAGTTGATGGCATGGTTGAACTCCACAGGCTGGTTGTTCTGCAGAGGGGGAGCGCTGGCAGGCGTGCTGCTCACCGGCGTGTGAGACTGGACTGAGGGGGAGCGGGGCGAGGCGTAGGACGGGATGGACGGATTGTGCTGGCTAGTGGGGGTCAGCGCAGGAGACTGCATGGGCTGCAGGCAACAGGAAGGGTGTATTACAAATTATGATTTTTTCCCCCAACAGAATGCATAAGTCAAGCTTCAAAGTCAATATGTAAAAAAAAAAAAAGGAAGTGAAAAAAACAAAAAAAAACAACAATTACTACTTTCAGTGCTTTTCATTGTCACACAAAATCCACCAACCAACTGCTATACTCAAACACAAAAGTATGCACGCTTCAGGTCAGTACCTTGCTGATCTTGGCAGGCGTGGGCTGGCTGGGCATGGGGAGAGCGGCGGTGCTGGTGGGGGCCGAAGTCTGGCTCTGGTGCTGTGCCGGCTGTGTAATGGGGATGTTCTGCACTGAAACTCCATGTGGTGTTATGTGATGGATCTGTCCTGGGGTTGTTACGTTCACCATGTCGTTAGTCTGCACTTCTATCTTATAGCCGGGAGGCAGGAAGGTATTAAAGCCCATGATGAGGTCTGGATGGCCCTTAAATAGCTGCGACACTCTGTTAATCACGCCTGGTGTATCGATGCTGGGGAAAAAAAACAAAAACAAACAAAAACAAAAAAAAAAACAACACACACTCAGACACATGATACACATTAATAACCAGAAGCACTTCAGCATGTAATTGCACAGTAATTACTAAACAAGTGCTTGTCATAAAGAATGGCTCAAACACATTATTAATAATACTCTTCTATTACACGGATATTAAATATAGGTGCACATCCTATGTAATAATCTCATCTTAATCATCTCTGACTAGGCAGATTTATAAACGCCACTTTCCCCTGCTGTATTTCACATGATGGGCTCTCGTATGATGCCTACGAAATAAATACACACCTCCGAGTGCTGCCACAAGAAAATAATCAAAGACCGAGTACAGTAAATCTCACGTGCAAGCTCGTGTGAAGAGGCTTATGTGATCACTCACGTTAGCAGCTATAAACCATGTCCCTCCACCTGCCTTTCATATTTCCTCCGTCTTTCAGTAAAAAAAAAAAAAAAAAGCTAAACTAAAACAGACGTGAGTGATGGAAAAGTTACCGTGTTACTTCTAACAACTGCAACAGCAGCGACACTGCTGACTGCTTTAAAAAAAAAAAAAGAAAGAAAGAAAAAAATCACTACATAAACACCTCCTCACAGAAAGCTTTTTACACGTGCTTAATCTGTTTATGTGGCGCATTCGCTGTACAATTCCCTGTGAACGCTGTTACCATAGAGACTGTAAGGTATTAGAACAAATGCATGAATATAAACCTGTGATTGGCCTTGCAGGCAGAAATCCTGTCAGAGCTGATGCTAAAAAACAAACAAACAAACAAATAAATAAATAAACTCATCCTCACCTTGTGTCCAATCAGAATCGAGGATTTCAATGGCGTGGAGGTATAAGACGGGTTAACATTTGTGAATGGTTCGACAGGAATTAAATACAGAGGAACCTCTGGTCACGAACGCCTCCGAACACGAACAAATCGGTTCCCGACCACAAAATCCAAAATTTTGCACCTGGTCACGACCACATGATCAGGTGCTGAACAAACACAGCCCCAGCCATTTTCCCCTTCCGTCAATGTTTTTCCATTTTCTGTTTGCGTATTGCGCAATTGCATATTGCACAACTAACAGACACACGTGTCCCTTTAATCGGTCAGACGTGCGTTCATTGGCTGTACAGTAACCTCCTCCCCGCCTGTCTTCCTCGTCATTTCCTTAACGCCAGAAGTCGACTCATGCAAGGTTGGTTTTTGTGGTTGTTTACAGTAAATTTTTGTATAATTAAGGATTGTTCAAACTTTGATTTTCTTTCTGTGCTTAAAACTCGTTTAAAAAAAATGTTCATAGCATTTTTTTTTCGTTGTGTTTCTCTGCTTTTTTGCTCCATAAGCGTCATTATGGGTCCCAAGAAAGTGGAAATGGTAGTGAGAGTAAGGAGCCTAAGCGTATAACAGTTGAAATAAATAAAGAAATAAATCACAAAACATGAGAAGTGCCACCATATCCCTCCGCCAGCATCCACCTACGCCAGCAACTACGTATCCACTGCAAAGCTAACGCACATTAAAATCATCTGCTTATTTCATTTAGTTTTATTTTTCTACAATTAAGGTTATTTTAATTTATTTCTGTTTTATTGCTACACATAAACCCATAATACACTTTAAAAACATGTTTCTGAGGGCTGAAACATGTTCATTTTATTTATGCTCATTTCAATGGGCAAAACTGATTCGGGTCGCAAACAAATCGGGTCACGAACAGAGTCTCGGAATGAATCAAGTTTCTGACCAGAGGTTCCACTGTAATAGCATTTTCCCCTGAAAACAAGACAGGGTCTTATATAAAATTTTTGCTCCAACAGAGGCGTTCGGGCTTATTTTCATGGGATGTCTTATTCTTCCATGAACTATCAATGTAAAATACTGATGTTGCCCCTATGTATACTGTACTTTAATTCATGCAAGCAGGTTTTCTTTGGTGTGCACTCTCGTTTTCTTTGGTATAAGCAGGGTAAGCTACACGCGGTAAACTGTTATGATGCGAGAGTACTCCGCTCTCGTATTCGGTCACTTTGTGCTCGACAATACTAAAACGTTTATACAATTATATTTTAGATGGAAATTTAGCTGAAATTATGTTAACATGCATGCTGCAAAATTAGTAAATCATATTTTTCGCAATAATTTAGCACTAAAATGTATGAAAATATATATTGCCACGAGAAAAGCAAGAAAAAAACAAACAAACAAACAAACAAAAAAAAAACACGGAGGATATTTGCGGTTTCTGCAGCTTTGCGGGGGTTTCCGCAAACAATTTTTGGTTAGGTTTTAAGGAAAAAAAAAAACCACGAACAACTGAGGCCACAAACTCTGAACTGCGACTTCGCGAGGGTCTGCTGTATTATACCCAGGCACCTGCTTGGGATCGGTACTAGAGCTTATTTTTGGAGTAGGGCTTAGATTATAAGCATCCAGATAAATCATGTCAGGGCTTATTTTCTGGGTAGGTCTTATTTCCACTTTCCTTAAAAAATAAATAAACAAATAAATAAATAAATAAAACACCTGACCGGTTTGCAGTCTCGCAAAAATTTCCCCACAATGATTAAATCATGACTTAGACATTTTGTATAAATTTAGGGTGATTTGTGCTTTTACAGAAAAAAAAATACATTATTAACTACCAGCACAGTCGATTCAAACTGACCTTTGAGATTTGAATTCTTTCATTATATCCAGGAAGTCGTTGTAAACTTGAGGCTGATTTCCAAACTGGAGCTTCACTTGATCAAGGTAGGAAAGCGCATCTTCCACCTGCCGGCATCCAAACACAACGGAGCAATCACAATCAACTCTCAATCAGCAGTTAAGGTGCACTCATGCGGGCAGAAATAACTCCGTGAAGTGTAGTCTACGTGTGGTCTCTAGCTGTACCTTAAGCCTCTGGAACTGCTGCTGGCCTGGTGTTGGAGCGGAAGCAGGCGGAGCATGAGAGTGACCCTGACCCACGGCGGCCCCTGTAGGCTGGACCACGGGGCCGTGATGATGTGTGCCAGCGTGTACCGCAGGACTGTCGCTGTGTCCGTGTCCTCCAGAGCTCTGAGCCAAGGGCACCTGAGAGGGGAAAAAAAATATATATGTAACTCAGCCTGCTTTGCTTAACTGAACCAGTCACTTGCTGCAGAGGGCATCCATCATGTACCTGGAAGGTCTGAGGGACCTGAGAGTACTGCACACCAGCAGCAGGCTGCATGTTTTCTGAGGCAGCCCCGTAGACGGAAGACGCGGCGGCGACAACGCGGTGATGAAAGCTTTCCGTGCCTCCGGGAAGCCGCCGCTGAGACCCAAACGCTGTTTCCTGATCGTCTGAGCGCCGCTTCATTGTGTACTCATAGTCCGCAGCTCAGTGGAATCTGACACAGTGACGAGCGGATCAGAGAGGATTTATGAGAAGCAGAACAAAGAGTCGAGAGAGACCAGAGACTGATGATACGGCACAACATCACGACACGTGAAGACATTTGCGGTTTACAATACGCTTCATGGTATTCCCTGCTAAGAAACTGCCACCATCAAAGCAGCAGTGGCAGAGTTTAAATTCATTATTTATGAAAAATAATGCTGAACTGATCAAAGAAGACAAACAGCTAACACTGACATATGGTGCTTGATCAGCTACTTGTTACTATGCAGTTATAAGATATTTATTATGACCATTTACTTCGTACACTATGCAAGTGAGCACTGGCGATACACGAGCTTTAAACTATTTTAAAAACGCATTTTTATTATTACAATTACAATACAGAGACAAGTATGAGACTTATGAGAAATGTTAAAAATTGGACTGCGTACAAGTAGCATTTAAAAGCAGCAATAAATACAAACAAAGCAGAAGAGAGGAACATAAAAGCAACTCTTTCCGCACAAATGTTGCAGAATTTTTTTTTTTTTAACAAAAACAAAGTCACTCTTGGGATAATAACAAATTCCGTAAAGCCGCATGATTAGTTCATTTTCCTAATCTGAAAATCTAATGGTTCATCACGCTATCTAAACATTTTGCAACCGAATACTTACTCAAATGCTAAAACATCTAGCGCTGCCCGTGTACGTTTCTACACTGTTCTGGTTGAGAGCCTTGGGTTGATTTCACATATGTGCTGTTTCGCCCGTTTGAATCGAACCCCAGTGCGTTCTCCTCCTCATTGTAGTTCTTTACGCAAGTGAGAATACAAAAATTGCACTCAGGTGTGGACCAAAACACAAGCCTGTGTGAGTGAGGTCACAAGCCATGAGGCACAATCAGAGCCAAAGCACAGAGCTGTAGTACTGTGCACATACAATGTGCTCTGGATGGTTGGAACTATGAACAAAAGAAGATAAACACTGGATGGGGAACGCAAAAACATCTCCACACACACAATATTCTAAGAAGTTATAAAGCGCTGGCTCTGTGTTCTCCACGCTCCAGTGACTTCTGTGATTTCTACACACACTTGGCAAAGCTTTGGTTTACTTCAGTAATCCTAGACGACGTTTTGGTTTTTTTGTTTGTTTGTTTTTTTTACTTTTTCGTTCACTTAATCATCTGCAGTGTGAAACTAAACTAGACCAAACAGCAAACAAATCTAAAGTATCGATTTCGGTCGGATCCCGAGTAGGAAAACGAGCCAACAGTTGTAAAAGCACTTACATTTTACTCCAAGTGCTGCAGCTAGCTCCCATAGACAAGAATTGTACATTTTGCTCAATGTACTGGTCGGAGACTGGGAATGGCAAGTTGCAACAGCAAATCGAACGTATCCCAAACTGCTCCTAGGTGTGCCCGTGTACGGGTGCGTACGGAATCTGATCTGAGGCGTGTTCCCACCTCACTCCTGGGACAGGCTTCGTTCAGTCCCACCAGGCTAAAGCAGCTGCTAAGGATGGATGAAAGAAGCCTCTTCTTAACTACTGTAAAGTTCTGTTCTGGTTAAAAGCCTCTGAATCTATCCCAACCAAAACGAGGGTAAACATAAAACATTACTTTGGGGTGTGACACTGTGTAAACGATCACCTTTTGGTTCTCAGGTAGCGCATAAATACCCTTTTCCACCAACACAGCTCCAGGCTGAGTTCGGACCAGTTTTCGACAGCCAAACAACCAGCCAATACACAGTTTTGAGTGGCTCTGGCCCTGGTGTAGACTCGAGAACCAGCTCTGATAGGGCCTGGGGGAGGGATTATTGTGACTGAGCACAACTTTGTGAGCACCACTTTTAAACCCGCAATACCTAGTGCATCATCTAGCTTTCCTAATCCGCAGAAGAAGAAGAAGAAGAAGAAGAAGAAGAAGAAGACAACGCTTCAGTGGTCCATCCCTGTTACTGTGCTCGGTGCTAACAGTGCTGAGGAAGCCGAGACGCACGCAGTGACGTCATGACGTGGCTGCACGGTGGAAAACAGCGGACCAGGTCTTAGCAGGTTCCCAAGTTGAACCAACTCCGAACCGACACCAGCACCAGTCCAGGACTCCCTCTGGACACCCCGACACCCAATATCAATCCGTTCACGTGTTAAAAGCAGTACAGGGGACAGACAGCTGCTCGGGACATGGCAGCAGGGAGCTTTCAGTGGCTGGAGCTCGTCGTCTAGTTGCCATATTACCATTAGCACCCAGGCCAATGTCAACAAGGCTCGCGCTGCTCCCCAGCGCGAGCTCCAACTTTACTCTATTTTAACTTTTCTTTTTGAAGAAAGAAACTAAACTCCGGACGTGAAACGCGGCCAAACTTAAACACACACAGACACACAAACGGGGGAAAAAAAGTTTTGCATAGTTGTACATGGAGTTTGATTTCTTTTCCCTTCCCGCCCCGCCCCCTCCCGTGTGTGTGTGTTACAGGCCCGAGACAGCTGGCAACCATTACACACCACACAGCTAGCTTGCTAGCTAACCAACCCTGAAATGTAGACATGACGGTACACAGAGACAATGCATGTCGGTTTAAAGCACTGCAACACACCGTGAAGGTTGGGAGAAACAAACTCCTGGACCTTCCTGAGATTTTCCCGGGTGCTGGACACGGTTATCGTTAGCCGAGCTATGTGCTAGTGCACTCAAGCCCCTCATATATTTATTCATAAACACCGGAGACTCCATGACGGACTGTAGCTAAGCTTCTTATTTCTAACGGTGAAGTATAAACCTGTGGTGAATTACAGGTCAGAGGATTACAAAGAGACAACACGGCTGAACGAGCCACCCAGGCTGGCTAAGTCCACAGCAATGCTAGCTCGCCAGCGGGGACGTTAACGTGCAGGACTAGTGTCCAGGCACCCTGGGACAGCGTCCGACGGACTGTGTGTGTTTATAAACCAGTCGGAGAAATATGGACAATTTTACTGAAGGACATCATGTATGAAAACCAAACAAAACCTGGAATAAAGCGGATTCATCAGTTTCCTCACCAGCTTGTTTCTGCTCTTAGCTCAAGCTAGGCTTGCTAGCTTGTTTTTTTTTTTTTTAGCTAGCTAGCTAGGAAATCAGGAAGTCCTGATCAATGACTTCTGGCTGCTCCACTAATAAAACTACGCTGGCTTTCAAACCGGACTGCTTTTTAAGGGACACAAATGATGACATGTTAATAAGGGCAGTGCTTCAGGAGACCGGGGTTTGTTAGACAATTGGGAAAACGGTCAAGCCCGATGATTATAATTTAACGCGTTAGCACACTCGGGTGCTAAGCTCGCTAACTAGCTGGTCCGTGCATTAGATTAGCAAGCGGTCTGAACTCCGCTAGCTCATAGTACACTTCGGTGTTGCGTTTTCATCGCGTGTTAAACCACAAACGGACAAAATGTCGGATATTCCATCAGTCCACGATTTGGGAAGCTAGGATGCTAAGCGTGCCTCTCATATGGTTTAGCGGGTTAGCACGCTAGTTAGTAAATACATCAGAAAACTCACCTCGCTCGAGCGCAGACAACAAAGTCTCCTTGGTAAGTTCGGGTCTGGTCACTCCAGATTTATTTGGAGGAAAAAATACGGACAACAACCCAAAAAAAAACCCGCTTCAGTGCGGTGAACTCAGTTGGCCGTGTTTAGGTGAGCAAATATAATAAAGCTCCATCCAAGGCGCCAGAGCTCCACCAACATGCTAGCGTGCTAATTGGCTCAAATCGGGAAAACAACCTCAGAACGATTTTTCAGCGAGAAGGCGTGGCTTTGCCAAGAGTAACGCCCACTGAACTATCTGATTGGTCAACCCATTGACGCTTCCCGCCTAATCCCCTGGATGACACGCCTACCGGCTCATATGATTGACAGCTTCAGCGCCCAACATTACCTTATTGGTTCTTAGACGAAGCGCATGAAATTTGCATACCGGTAGTTTTTTTTTTGCTTGAGGAAATAAACACAGCTGCAGATGTTCCAAACATCTGTATTATGAAAATTTGCGCGGCCTCTTCATCGTTAAATACATCCTAATAGGGTTAGAAAAATATAAGTGCTTGTTGATGTCGGGTTGTTGAACATGAGTAAACAAATAAACAAACACACGCAGACACACACACACACACACACACACACACACACACACACACACACACACACACACACACACACACAC